>VZRS01008781.1:0-39980 GCA_013398055.1 Ifrita kowaldi
TTATATATATTACACTATATATAAATAATGTATTTATAATAGAGACATAAGAGATTGCAAAGCCTTGGGATTGTTGGACTTAATAATAGCGATAGTCTAAGTCTCATATCTATTATAAAAGACTTACAATAATGCTGTTTGTGTATCGTGTATAAGTCTCGTATATTATAAGAGACTTATACTATTCCTATTATTTATACATATATACATATATATATATAACTCTCAACTTTCAACTATGATATGTTAAAAAGATAAATTACTTGTCGGTAAAATTGCCTTGTTAAAGTTTAGAGCTTGACATGCCTCAGTGACCTAGGATAGTGGACACCAAGAATGCAGACTTTATGGGCCACAAATATATTTGGCAGCATTCCCAAGATAAGGAAGAAACTAACAAAGCCTGCTCATCAACTCCGCTGAAATCAGCTCCGACTGGGTAAAAGGTAATTCCGGCAGGGGAAGAGCTACGATCTCTCACTCACGGCCACTGACCCAAGAAACTCACTGGCTCAAGCGAAGAGAAAGACTGAGCGTGCGGGCTAATTAGCATGAGAAGTGAGGGAATCGTTAACCAATAAAAGGCTAATTAATAAAAGAGCTATGTAATTTGTAGCCAATGAACATTAATGCCTTTGTTTGCTAAAATATATAAATAATGAGAAGTTTTGATGCTCATCATGCTGGCTTTGTGGATTTGCTACCCAGCACGCTTTTCTACACAGAACTCTAAATAATTCAAATTTCTCAATTCTCTCTGTGGATTGGCCTCTTGCATACTGGGTGAAAGAAGCTATTTTGGGAAAACACATACAGCTACTGAACACATATAGCTGAAGAGGAATGTATCAGAATGATGTAAAGCATTCTTTTTCTAATTTTAAAATGTCAAAAAGAAAAATAATGGGAAATGGTACCTGGTATCGTTTATTTTAAATTAGCCTATTGCATTAAAAAATACCCAAAAAATCTCTGCTATGAAATGCAATAGGATCATTCAACAAATCTATGAAAACAATATAGCTTATTAAAATTCTATTATTTTTACAGCAATTGGAAAAGAAACATTACATTTTTATCAGACTGTTTACATTGCATCCCTATCAGGACTTTATTGTAAGAGGACATGCTTTGGTTAACCAAAGAGGAACTATAATTTTGGGTACAATTGCCTACAAAGTAAATAGTAACATAAAAATCACAGGGTAAAAATCTTGATCAGTACAACTAAATTGGTTAGCAAGGATATGTTTCTGTGCGGACAGAATTTACTAAGTACTTTAGGAAGAGGGAGATGATCCATGTAATTTAGAAGAAAGTAATTTAATTCACTGAAATAAGCACCAAAATACCGGCTGAACATTCACCCCACAAGCTACATTCATTTGCAAGATTACATGAGTTCAGTTGATTTTGTGATATAATTGGCTGAAGTGAGAAATCAACAAGAAAATGAAAATAGAAGTAGTCTACAGTTGTGTGCCTACTGGGCACAGAACTATGAAGTTAGGGCTCTGGGCAGTTGGCAGCGCTGGCACCCAGCCTGCGCTTCCCCTTGGATGCAGCTTCCCTGAGGAGGAAAAGCACAAGGGAACAAATTGTATATACTGCAGAAGACGCTTTTGAGGAAGCCATATGAGATAATGTTACTACTTCCTTGTACACTTACATGATTTTTAAATATTGAAAATCTGAATTTATGCCCCTCGAAGTGCTGCATATATGTAGCTATAATGTGACATACATAGTCGTATATCTGCAACTCCTTCCACGTGGATGTACTTTTATTGTGTTACATTGTTGCCTGTGCCTTGTAATTCTGTAAAATGCGTCAAGTACTTCAAATTATCTTGTAATTTTATGTTGTAACAACTACATAGTTATTTACTCATGTAACCATTTGTAATTCCCTATTCTTCTTTTAAACATGTAAGCGGGTGACAAACTCCAATGGGCAGGCAGTTACTGTACTTTCGAATAACAAAGCAACTTTTGTTACTGCATATCAAGCGGCATTAACTAGTGGGTGTCGCAGCTATGGGCAGGACTTAATTCCGTAGCAAAGTTCCGGCATGCAGCAGCACAAAGGGTTCATAGTCTTGTATGCTGACAGAATGACAATAAAATAGATGTTGTCCCGGTTCAAGGCTATCAGCTGGGGGGTGATCTCACCTTATCAGCAACACCTAACTCCCTCAAGGGCAGAGAAGCCTTGCAGAGAAACCCAGACAAATTAGAGAGCTGTGCAATCACCAGCTGTATGAAGTTTAGCAAGGGCAAGTGCTGGATTCTGCACCTGGGATGGGACAGCCCTGGATGTACAGACTGGGGAACAAGAGGCTGGAGAGCAGTGCCATGGAAAGGCCCCTGGGGGTCCTGGTGGATGACAGCTGGACATGAGCCAGCAGTGCCCTGGCAGCCAGGAGGGCCAACCCTGTCCTGGGGGCATCAGGCACAGCATCGCCAGCCGGGCAAGGGAGGGGATTGTCCCGCTCTGCTCTGCACTGGGGCGGCCTCACCTCGAGTGCTGGGGGCAGTTCTGGGTGCCACAACATAAAAAAGATATTAAGCTGCTGGAAAGCATCCAAAGTAGGGCCACGAGGGTGGTGAACGGTTTTGAGGGGAAGCCGTGTGAGGAGCAGCTGAGGTCACTTGGTCTGTTCAGCCTGGAGGAGACTGAGGGGAGACCTCAGTGCAGTCTACAGGTTCCTCAAGAGGCAGTGCAGGGGCAGGCACTGACCTCTTCTCTGTGGGGACCAGTGACAGGACCCAAGGGAATGGCCTGAAGCCGTATCAGGGGTGGCTTAAGCTGCATATTAGAAAAAGGTTCTTCACCAAAGGGTGGTCAGGCACTGGAACAGCCTCCCCAGGGAAGTGGTCACAGCACCAAGCCTGAGAGATTTCAAGAAGCATTTGGAAAACGCTCTCAGACATACGCGGTACAACTTGGGGCTGTGCTGTGTAGGGCCAGGAGCTGGACTTCTATGATCCTTGCGGGTTCCTTCCAGCTCAGGATATTCTGTGATTCTGTGGGATTCTGTGCATTTCTCCTGGTGCGGCTGCCCCGCGGAGCGCTGCTTCCCCCGCCGCCCCGGGCCCCGCTCCCGCCTGTGACGCCACCGCGGCGCGCGGCTGCCCCGGATACGCGTTTCCCGGCCCGCGCGGGATTGTGGGAGTCCGGGAAGGGGCCGCCGGCGGAAGAAGATGGCGGCGCAGGGAAGGGGCCGGGCGGGCGGCGGTGGCGGCGAGGAGGAGCGGGGGTCGGAGTCGGAGCTGCTGCTGCTGCACCCGGAGCTGCTCTCGGAGGAATTCCTGCGGCTCACCCTGGAGCAGGTGCGTCCGGGGAGCCGGGCCGGGTGGAGCGGCGGCTCCTGAGGCGGGGCGAGGAGAGTTACGGCGCTCTGGGAAAAGCAGGCATCAGGTCGGTGCTCTGGACACCACGAACTTGCAGAGAGGAGGCCCTGGCGCGGGAAATGGCTCCGTGTTTGCAAAGGGGCTGTATTTAAACACCGAAGCTGCTAAAGAGTAATTTGCCCAAATCGAGACAGTGTTTCCATACAGTAAAACTGGCGGTGAAAGAATGAGCTTTACATTAAAGTTACCACGTCCATACCCAGTGTATCCTGCTCTGGATGATCCTGCCTTGGCAGGTCGGTTGGACTAGAAGATGTCCAGAGGTCCCTTCCAACCCTAATAATTCTGTGGTTCTGTGAATTAAAGAAATGCAGCCTATGTAATCAGTCAAGCTAATGCTTGAATATGTAAACATTGTGTTTATTAATACTTGATAATTGAAAAAAAAAGAGTTTAAAAGTGAGTTATAAACGGTTTAGGACCATACAAAGTTTTAGGTGATGTTGTTTGGAATACTAGTTACCGCCTTGGCTGAAAATTTCAGGTGCATGAAACAATGGTAATCAAAGTTTCGGGGTTTTGCTTGAGTTCAAAGAATTTTCTTATGCTTTTGTCAGTGGAGCCTATATGGACAGGTTTCAGGCCAACATCAGAAGTTATGAAGTGTTGGCAGAACCAGTAGTGGCAGAGGCTTGACCTGCTCTCAGTGACCTCGATTTGTAGGATGTTAGTGGAGCTTTTTTCTCATTCCATAAATTTGGCATGAGGTACCAAGAAATGTTCACAACCCGATACACGATTAGGAAGAAAACTGGTGTTCTAACTGATAGTTCCTAGGATCACAGAATAGTTAGGGTTGGAAGGGACTTCTGGAGATCGTCTTCCAACCCATGTGCCAAGGCAGGGTCAGCAAGAGCAGGTGGCACAGGAGCACATCCAGGTGGGTTTTGAATGTCTCCAGAGGGAGACTTCACGACCTCCCTGGGCAGCCTGTTCCAGTGCTCTGCCACCCTTAACATAAGGAAGTTCTTCCTCATGTTGGGATGAAACTTATCTCCATTATTCTTTGGGAACTGGGGAAGAAAGCACAGCTCTACATCTCTAAGTTTGACTTGCATTCCGTTCTGGTTGTCTGTTTTCTAGAAGTGTGAAGAAGAGCTCTGGTATTGTAGTTGGATTCAGGGAAATGTGTTTAAGAGTGCATGAAAACATCAGTCATCAACAGTGTGTTTATCATAACTTTTTCCTTTTTTGGCTGCTATTTTCCTTGGGAAAACTTGCAGAATTTTGGGTGGAGAGGTGCTGCAGAGCTGACCTGTGTGGGCAAAGGTGAATAACTGCCCAGTGCTGGTCACAGCTGGATCCATATGTCTCTCACACTGTCGAAGAAAGCAGCCCATCCCACCCCTGGATTTGAAGCAGAGCTGCTCATGGCACCGGTGCTCAAATGCAGTTAAAGACCAGCAGACACTGGGGGCAGGAGACTCCAAAGGACACACAGGAAGAGGCACATGAGGAGACATGTGGAGAAATGCACTTGCAGGTGGTGGAAAAAGAAACCACTAAGCACTGACCAAAACATCCCGTGTTTCTCATTGCCTCACTGAAGGGATGGACTGAGTGTAACCCACACAGAAAATGAAGGAAGTTTGACAGTAGGAAGGTAGGAGACCAGGCTGTTGTTGGCACTGGGCAGTTCATGGCCTCTCCAAATTGATGACCCCCTCACTTCTGGAACCCTGGCCCAATACAGCACTCTGCAGTGGATTTTGAAAGAAGGCGTTTGCCACTCAGATGGTTGAGTATTGAATTTGCCATAAAAATAACAACTTTTTTTCTTGTTCTCCACAGAAAAATATATTAGTCGAAAATGATGTAAGGATGGACAAAGATGGGCTCACTGATCTCTATATTCAACATGCCATTCCCCTGCCTCAGCGCGACTTGCCAAAAAGTAGATGGGGGAAAATGATGGAAAAGAAAAGACAGCAAAATGACTTGAAAAGTGAGACTAAAAGGTAATTTATCTTTATTGGGCCAGACTTGGACAATTTAGGACAATACATTTAGTTTAATCTTTGCCTTATTAATGAAACTTGTACGGCTTTTGGACATTGTTACAGTTTACAGAGAATGCTGTGTTGGATTGCTTGTGTCAGAAGTGTTAGAGTCTACTACTGCAAAAACAGGAAAAAGGGGAAGATAGGGGTTTTTTGTCATCTAAATGTTACTAATGCTATCTAGCTTATAGCGCTTCTTTTCACGGAACCATAGAATGGTTTGGGTTGGAAGGGACCTGTGATGGTCACTAGTCCAACCGTCCTGCAGTGAGCAGGGACATCTTCAACTCTGTCAGGTTGTTCAGAGCCCTGTCCAATCTGATCTTGAGTGTTTCCAGGCATGGGAAGTCTGCCGCTTCTTTGGGCAACCTGTTCCAGTGTTTTGGCACCCTCCTTGTAAAAAACATCTTCCTTATATCTAATCTAAATGGACACTCTTGTAGTTTCAAATTGTCACCCCTTGGCCTATCACTACAGACCCATCTTTCTTATATGTCACCTTTAAGTACTGAAAGGCTGCAGTAAGGTCTTCCTGGAGCCTTGTGTTCTCCAGGATGAGCAACCGCAGCTCTCTCAAGCCTTTCCCCTATGATCATTTTTATGACCCTCCTCTGGAGCCACTCCAACAGGTCCATGCCTTTCCTGTGCTGAGGGCTCCAGATCTGGATGCAGCACTCCGGGTGAGGTCTCACCAGAGCAGAGCAGGGGAACAGAATCACTTCCCTTGGCCTGCTGGCCACGCTGCTTTGAACATGGTTGGCTTTCTGGGCTGCAAGCACATGTTGCTGGCTCGTGTCCAGCCTCTCATCCACTGGTATCCCCAAGTCCTTCTCAGCAGGGCTGCTCTTAATCCCTTCACCCCCAGTCTGTATTGATTCAGGGAATTGGCATTGTTCCTCCATCCCCCAGCGTGCGTTGATAATGAGTTACTGGTGCATTTGAAGGTACTTTATGATGAAGAGAAAGGAAATATTTTATGTTTCACTGTATAATTGCTAATTAATAATTGTGTTTGCAGTGTTTAAGGAAAGTATTAAAAGCATAGTTAACTATCCCTGCTCCTGGACAGCAGTGGCCTACTCTAGAGTGAGGGGTGCATGCTGCAGCAATTTTGTGTGTCTTTTGCCTGCTGGAAGAAAGAGGATAGTATGAGTCTCAGAGTGTATATGTAGTTTCTGAAGTGCCATCATATCTGAAGACTCACTGCAAATGCTCAGTCTCCAGGAACACTGTGCTCTGCATGCTTGGAGTGTGGTCTTGCTAGGGCTCCTTATTTCTGCTCAGTCACCTAAGAGGCCACTTCAGTGTCCCCTGAGAACTGCTAATGTGCTGATACTACTGAGTAAAACATTGTACTTCTGACCAGATCTTTATGGTAAAGGTGAACACCTGCCTGTTTTGGTGACAGGCAAATATTCAGGATAATCAGGGTGTGGAGCTAAAATCTATATTGCTCTCTGGTTTTAGGTTGCTACCTTAAGTTCTGGACTAAGCTAGACAAAATTAGGAGCATTTTTCATTAAATTGTTGTAATGATTGGGAGTTGCCCAGAGGCCATCTTGGCTGCATGAGTAATCATGTGAGCGGAAACATGTCATGAAGCTTTTGATTCCTCTAGTAAATCTTGTATTCTTTACCATGCACTACAAAGTAAACAGCAGGATTAGAGCATGCCCTCTATTCAGCCCAGTCCAAAGTGTGGATAGAACATTTCTCTAGGGTGTAGATGTACACTGAAATACAGGTTTCGCCGAGGATGTCCTGCAGAAGGTGACACAAATCCCAAAATGATTCATTTCAGCACCAGTGTCCTCTCTCAGAATAGTGCTGGCTAATGACTCCCACTCTGAAGCTCTTAAACTGCCTGTACTTGATATAAACTAAGCAAACGTCACACCCAAGGCCCTGTGTTGTTCTGTGAGACATGTATCTAAAAATTTGATCTGACAGTTCTTGATGGGACAGCATCCAAATTCTTCTGGAACTTTCCCAGAGTGTTTCTCTGGGAACGTTATCTGTTGCGTGGCGTGTGGTCATTTGTACAAGTGCTACAATTCTAAAATTCTGTTTAGAATAGACAACAATCCTTGAATTTTAGTTGGTTCCTAATTTGCCACTCTTCACCAGTCTGAATATATAAAAACCCCCCATCTCCATAGGAAAAGCAGACTGATTTTGTTAAGGTAGGTGACTGAAAAAAAGTCTGACTAAGGGCTAAACTTTTTCTTGCTTTATGAGCTGTGACTAGTTTCATCTTTTTTAAGAACCCCCGGATTTTGATAGAAATCGTGCAAGCAGTTTCTTAATGTGTGAGGATTATCAGCTGCTACTAATCTGATGTTGTTCCAGGTCCAACTGATTGAGTCTCTGCTTGTGGCTTAGTTAAAGTCTGTTGACATACCTAACATCAATATTGCCAGATTCATTAACTGCAAATTAATAGATATATTCATTTGTTGCAAACACTGTGTTCTACTTTTATTCATCTGTTTAGAATGAGATGACTGAAGAGTCAGTGTATACAGAAAACTGTTGTTTCTAAACAGGCATATTTATATACCTTAATGGTGGCTTGGGTTTTTTATTTGTTAAATCTGCACTTTCCAAACACTTTCTCTTTGTCATTCTTGAGCACCGCTTTTTTAAAACTCTGAATTCATATAGTGTGTGTTATGTTAACTTTGTACTTTTTTTTTCTCAGTCAAGATGTTTTCTGATAGTACTGTTTTGATACTAGCTTGATAGTATTCCTTTTCATGAATCAGTGGGTACTAAACTGCTCTGACTACATACAGGCTTAAAGGCACAAACTATTAAAAAAAAGTCATTAAATCCACTTAGGGTTCCTGTTCAAAGAGAACTTATTTTAAAAAGGTGTGCTTTTTTTGGTTAATGTTTTTATTCCTTGATTAACAACCTTTTGGATTTACCATAACATTATGATTTTGAATAAGAGTGGAAACAGGGAAATTCAGAAATATCAGAATATGAGATGCTCTTCTTGTAGGTAAGGCAGCACACACTTTCTCAAATACTCATCTATTGAAATACTTAACACTTATTATCTCTGTAGTTACTCTGGAATAGCTACAGTGGTGTAAGCATAGAGCCTTTGGTTGTACAGTTGTAATTGTCTGCTTAGGCAGTTCCTCACACAACTCTTTTTGCTGAAAAGCACTGGTCTTCACACAGCCCCTTGTGCCTTTATATTTTGGAAGTGACTTTTATTGCTTTTTATTTTTATTTAAGTATATGTAGGTGTATATAAACATATTTATTTTTATTTAAGTTTAGAGCATCTCAGGGTTTGATATTAGTATTTTGGGATATATATTTACTTTAGACAAGATAAAATTCATTTTTGCTTCTCATGTCATGGATGTGATATTTTTTGATCATCTAACCTATGTTTCTGAGAACTTTATGATTTGTATTTTCAGTGTTGCAACAGTGGAAGGTTTAAGGAAACGGCCATTAATTGTATTTGATGGCAATTCAACAAGTACAAGCATAAAGGTGAAGAAGACAGAGAATGGAGCTGCTGATCGCCTGAAGCCTCCTCCAGCTGGAAGCACCACCAACACAGTCAGAAGATTATCAGTTCCTTCAAATGCCTCAACATACATTTCAGCCTCCAGTTTGTCAGAGGACGCTAAGCTGGGAATAAGGAATAATGAGGCTAAGCAGAACAATATTTCAAAGACTGACAGCAGTGTGTTGACTAGTCTGAAGGTTTACCCTTTGTCTCCAATAGCAGGAACTACTGTTGTGAAGTTAAAGAGGTCTGTTCCAAAAGAGGAATCTGATTTGCCGGTATGTTTGTGCAGTGTCTTGTTTTGCAGCTTTTTTTTTTAAATTTAGATTTAAAGGATTTACAGGAGCCAAAAAGCTTACGATTTTATTTTAGAGTAAGAGTAGAGTATTTAGGAACAGACAGAAGTGCAGCTAGTTTGGGAAATACCAGAAAGAATGAAATTTGTACTTGCCCGTAGGAAACTTCTGTGTGAGAGATGCAACTCTACAGAAAACATGCATGTAATTTTAAAATGAATAAGTAAGTAATACTTACGGTGGTGCTGATAGCAGTCAAAACACAAACTAGTTCTACTGGTAGATCTGAGAGAAAAAACAGGTATTGTAGAGGAATATGAAAACTGCCATGAAGGGAGGGCAAGTGATTTGTTTTCTCTAGCAGGGAAGGAAAAATTTAATGATTTGTAGCAATCTCACTTGAATGGTTGAGTAGGACAAGCTTTCTTTTGTCAAAGTAAAGGAAGATTTGTTTCAGGAACTGGAGTGAGATGCTGAGAGCCATAGAATATATCCTTAGAGGAAGAATGCCATCTGTTTTAAATGTCACGTAGCAATTGGCAAGCTAGAGGCAGGAGCTGGCTGTGTAAATCTGGACAGTGCTGAGGTGGTGGGTCTGAATGAGAAGCCATTACAACAAACGGTATCAGTCAAGGTGAGATGCCAAAGGTCAACTGCTCTCTTTGAGACATGTGGAATCCTAATCAGGTACCTGGACTTCTGAAAGTGAGAAAGACATGCTGAGATCTTGGACACAAAGGTGCTATTCTCACCTAGAAGTCTGATGAGTGAGTTGTTAACCATAGAGGTAAATGGTCACCTTATTTCTGCAAGTGGGATTTGACTGCATACAAATTTTCTGTGCATAAGAGAACTACACTACAGATGAGGGCAGAATGAAGGTGGTGAGCTTAACTGATGAGTGTAGAGCTAAGGCAGGATCTATGAATTCAGCAAGGCATATCTCTGAAGGTGTAGGTAATGCTGCCAGATGGGAACAAAGAACAGTGGTTGGTTTTGATGGTGTGATTAGACTTAAAGGGCTTGTCAGTGAGCAAGGAGCAGTGGGCCATCTCTTAAAAACATGCCATGATATAGGAAAAGGTCTTAACACTTGTGTTGTATTCATGATGCATGATACAAATGAAGGAGTTTCCACATTTCCACTGGAATACAGGAATATCTGGAATTAGTCTGGGCTTCAAAGGAAGAACTAGAAATAGCTGTTCTCAGTTGAACTGCAGGGGGAGCTTTAGATATACAGCATGCAGTTACATTGATTAGAATTTTCCCAGGACGTGAGACTGACCTTCTGTTTTCTCAATATTGCCTCATGAAAGGCTTTTTATTAATATCTGTTTAAAAATCCTTTCATGAAAGAATGCAGGTAATATCCTGCTGCGTGGATTGATACATTCCATCAGACCTCTGTTAAACATGAGTAACTAAACACATGGCTGTTCTGAAAGACAGCTTTAGCAACTTTTAAAAGAATCGTGACTGAGGCTCTGAATGGAATTTATGCTTGAGAGGTGTGTTTCCTACTAGCTGTATTACTAACTTTTAGTATTTAGAGCTCTTCCGAGTATTGCTCAGATCTGAACCTGCGGAGCTTTTGAAACTTGTTTAGTACACACCTCTCAGCTTCTTTATATTTAATTTAAATGCTCTGTAGGCACAGTGATGACTTTTTTAAGTGCCACTGTGTGACTGACACTCAGAAGCTATGACCTCTGACCTTTGACTTTCTATGTTAGCCACAGTTTAGGTTGTTCCAGTTAATACCTGTAAGTTCAGTCATGCCTTGGGTGGTGTTGGTCAGACATATGTGAATTTAGGCAGGTGTGCTCTATGGATGTTACTTTACCATCTGAAATTAAAGAATGTGCTACTGAATAGTAAGTGATGCAGTCAGGAAGAATCAGTGTACTTGGCAGATGGCTGTAAAGCCTGATCTATTTTTAGTGTAATGACAATAAAGACAATTCTGTCTCCAAGCAAGTGACTGTTCCTTGATTTTCAAGAAAAGCTTAATGAATAGCACAGAACTATCCCTATTGTCTTTGGGTCTAATTCCCTTAAACCTTTCAATGGTTGCAGTCCACAGGATTCCTGTAAATAAATTAACACTGAAAGTCTTTTAAAGAGAAGAGAGATCTCTAGATTGTGCTCCCTGAACCAGTGTGTTGCAGTGTGTTCTTGAAAACTCATATACCTGTCTTTGCTTTGCTCATGTGAACTGTTAAAGCTCTAATTTCTCAGATTTTTAAAAAAATTATTGTTTTAGATGGTGAAAGGGAATTGAATATTTCACCACTTCATCTGCCATTGCTTTTCTTTGGGCTTTCTTGATTTTTATAGGTTTCTTGGGGCAGGGGTGCTTGAAAGATGAGTTCATCTGAGGCTTTGGCAGTTATTTCTCTTCTTTTTATCCAGGTCATTACAAAGGAAGACCAAATTTTCTTTTTCTTTTTTTTAATGTTTTTACTATTTGACAAAAGTAAATTGGTTTCCTAGTCGTATATTTGGGGATTTTTCCTTATATAATCCCATTTCAACAAGTATTTTAAGAAGACAACCTGAAAGAACTTTAGAAGTATGTTTTGAAACTCCAATATGTACCCGTTTCTAAGCTGCATAATTGAAAGAATTTTTTTAATATGTAAGAATATTTAATTGTAGGTTAAAAACCAAAACACATGTATGATTTGCAGGTAGTTAAATTCATTGGCTCTGTTTTTGTCTTCACCAGAGAAGTTCTGTGATATTTAGTTTTCTCCACAAGATGGCAATAGAAAGCCGTTGTAGGAGCCTGTAGCTGAATACTGTACTAGAGCCAGATAGAAATATGTCAGATTAATGACTGACTCCTGTTTGCACAGTATCTCTAAGAATAATTGTCTATTTTCTTGTATTCCAGAATGACCTAAAGCCTTCGGAAGCAAAGAAGAAAATCCAGCATGTTACATGGCCATGAAGTAGCTAATGGTGCTTGAAACATAAATATTACTTCCATATTTTCAAATAGATAGGTCATATTTAAACAGTTTAAATAAAATTATTTTAAAACTTACAGAGATTCAGATTGCTGTGAAGTTTTAACAAGTTTAACAGCTCCCTGTTGTAAAGCTGGAGTCACTATCACCAGTCACCTTAAAAGTATCCACTCTAGTACACCAAGTAGTTAATTACTTCTTTAAAAGGTGGTGATATTACACTATGCTAAGCTCCCCACTCTTAGTTTTCAAGATTATTATAGTTCATCTCCTCGGTGTCACTGTGATTCACACATTGTTTCACTAAGATTCAGTTTTGTTCCACGTCTGGTTAAATAGTTAAAATAGCTATTGAAATTGAGAGTGATCCCTAGAGCCTTCTTGGCTTTAAAACGGTAATTAATTTAGGTGAGAAAACTGACTATTCTGCTGATAAGATAGTCTACAGCAAATTTTTTGCCTTTTTGTTGCACAGGGGTGTAGAATTTGCAGTGCAAGTTAGGTTGGTAATAAGAGATGAACTATTTTAACAGCATTACTTCAAATTGAAGTTTCTCTTGATACGTGAAATAAGGAATGCACAGATGGAAATATGTGATTAGACTGTTTGATATGAAACTTCGAGAGGAAGTAGTGAATGGATTAATGCCATGTTCTCTTAAGTACACAGGCATATTTTACACATGCATAAGTGTAAAAATGTGCCAATGTAGCAATTTTAGTTGTTTTCCTGGTTACAATCATGCTCGTAAAATATGGGGAAAACCAGTGGAATGCAGACCAGTGCTTTCTCAGCTTACAAACAGTTGGAGAGGGATGTGGATAGGAAGACAGAAGTACCTACAGAGCATTAACACATGTAATTGCACTCTAGAAAAAAAATCACTAACCTGTTTTTCCTTCCTTTGATAATTTAAGATAGATTTTGGTTTTCTGTGAAACTTGGTGTTTCATCTGGATTATTGGTAGTGCCTTACAGGGCAACAATCCAATTAAGTTGATGGAAACATTTTTATTAAAACTCAGTGGCTCAGGGTGAAGCTAGTTTAGATCAGTTTTAGATATGGATGGTAAATAACAACAATGCTCCCAGACTTGGTAAAACAAAAAAAGAATCAACTTCTGAATCCACCTAGTTAAACCCACTAAAAGAAGCTCAGTAGTGATCTAAAAGCTTGTTTACATTTTAACACTGGTTTATATTGAAACCAAAAACTGTAGCTTACTTCATTACTTTACAGAAGTTCTCCATTTACTGTTACGGCGTAAAAGGCACTTCTTGAATGCTGTAAAATGGTAAGAATGTGTGTTTTGAAATGGTGTGCTGTTTCCCTTTTACTAAACACTTGTGCAGGTTTTGTACTTGAGTACAGCAAACTTTAATGTAATGTACATTTTGTATGTAAAGACTTGTCTTTTAAGTAGCCTTATCCTATTTAAATAAATGAAATTTAAAGCAAACAAAACAGTGCTGACTTGTTTTTGTGATGTAATTAAGCTTGTTCAGTTTATACCGTTGTATTTCAGTGGACTTGAAGTGATCAGCACTTAAAGCTTACAAGGTAAAAGGGCCAGTAGCTGCTTTGCAGCTGTAGCAGCAGTTAGTATAATGTGAAGTGCTGGGTTTTGCACTAGTGTCTGATGGGAATTCTGTTTTGTGGCTGGCTTCTTGTCAGTGGTCTAGAGTCTAGGATGGATTTTGTGTGGTTCCAGTTGCCAGGAGCACGTGTGTATTGGTATGTGTTGAGCAGGGGTATGCAGAACTGCACTGGAATAACAGCATGATGCTGTTGCATGGTAGCAGTCCCATTTCCAGGCTGGGATGCTTTCCAGCCTTGTCGTGCTTCACCTACCTTTCCCCAGAGCTGGGGCCATTTTGCCATCTGTTGTAGCACTTGGGAGGCAAGGTGCAAGCTGTGCTGCTCCTACTGCCTTCTTAGAATCTACAAGGTTGGGAAAGACTTCAGAGACCATCAAGTCCAACCTTCAACTGAATTCCACGTGCACACTAAGTCACATCACAAAGTGCCACATCTACTCATTTTTTGAACACTTTCCAGGGATGATTGGTGATTCCACCATTCCCTGGGAGCCTGTTCTGCTTTATTACATCCAGTCAAGAAAATTTTCCTAGTATCCAGCCTGAACTTCCCTTGTCAAAATTTGAGGCCTGTTTCCCCTTGTCCTGTCACAAGCTGCCTGAGAGAAGAGGCCAAGCCCCACCTTGCTATGATCTCCTTTCAGGCAGTTGTAGAAAGCAGTAAGATCTCACCTCAGCTTTCTTTCTCCAGGCTAAACAACTCCCAGCTTCAGCCCCTTCCCCAGCTGCATTGCCCTTCTCTGGGTGCACTCCAGCACCTTTGTCCTCCTTGTGGTGAGGGGCCTAAAACTGAACACACGACTCGAGATGTGGCTGCTCATCGGTGCCAAGTACGGGTGCACTACCCCTTTAGCTCAAAGTAATCTTTATTCTCCCAGCAAAGTACTAGAGCAGAGCTGCAGTGTGCTGGGGGATTGGCAGACCCCCGAGGAGAGAGTGAGGTGTTTGCCCTCCTTTTGGAGGTGTGGATATAAAAGTGATTTTTGTGGCTATTTGCCACAACCTTCATCATAGAATGAAATCACCAAGGGATAGAATTTATTCACTCAGTGAGTTCCAATAGCACAGTGCGCACTTTAAAAATGTCAGCCAGCCAAGTTCTTCAAATGGTGTGCAAAAAACTAAATCTGATCTGATACATCTATTTAGCTTGTTGAATTAGTGAGAGGGGAATGACCTGTGAGCACTTTGCACTTGGTACAAAGAGACAAATTCAAGACTGGTGTCAGAAACTAGGAGCAAACTGTCCCTACCCAGTAACACACAGACTAAGTATATTCCTAAACCTTAACTTCACATCTGAAGATTCCTGTTGGAGGCGTGACATATTTCTTTCCTCGTTTTCTGGACACAAATGAATTCCATCTGGAAGGTGTACTGGGACTGTACATTGCATAACATGGCCGTATTTCTTGCAGTTTGCTTTGGGAAAAGGTTTATCTTCCTTTGTATTGTTTCCTTTTGATATTATTGTCCTGCCAGCATGCTGTTGCTGACAGTTGCCTCTGTGGCAAACATGTAGCAGAAATTATGCTACAACAAAGGGTATTATGTATCCCAATAGAGAACAAAATTAAGGCATGCCCTACTATAGAAGTCAAACTTCTGACTTTCACGAAGATAAATGTCTTTTGAATTGTCTTGACCTCCTTGCTTGCTGAGAAGAAAAATATTTTGGGTTTGAGTTTAGAGCCTATGAACACATTTTTATCAGCTGCAGTCAGTTCAATGTTTTCACACACGTGTTCATTTTTGCTGATAATTTTCCCACTGACTTCAATTAGTAGGAGACTATGTTGTAAAGCAGGGCCCTTCTGAGAATTATCTAAACTTCACACCTTCAAAAACTGGGTGCAAAAAGGGTTGTGTTTAAATGCATTGTGTTTCTTCAGAATGTGAAAACATTTTTGTAAATATTATGTAAATACAATTAAGCCACAATCACAGTTTTGTTTTAAATGATTTTATTTTGAAAAATACAATGTGCAGTGTGATGTCAACTAACTGTAATACTGACACTATCGATCAGAACTTGTACTTCACACAACGATCAGCTAGTCATGCAATAAAATATGTACCTGTCATGAAGCACTCCCACTTCCACTGTTTCATCATTATCTCTTTATGGCATGTCACAAATCCATGTACATTGAAACACATTCTACTTTGCAGCCTTTCTACAGACTTGACAGCACACACTAGTCACATAGCTCAAGAACACTGGGGTGAGACCAGCCTTATTGGAATTGAATGGCCTTTGCCATTGATTTCAGTGGGCTGAAGGCTTCACCCTGAATATCCACCTAGGAATGTATTGTGTGTGGTCATTGTAATCCTTGAACTGTATCACTTGCTTGTAACAGGAATATTTTTTAGGAAAAAAACACCTTAAAAATAGTATGTTATGTCAAAACCAGCCAAATAGTTTTATATCATGGGTTTTGCATTAGTTTTTGTTACTGATAGAAATCTGAAACACCAACACTGCTATTACAGATTTTCAAGTTGTTTTCCCTCCAGATTTGGAGAGTATAAAGAAAAAGGTTAAGTAATGTTAATAGTACAGTGAGACACAGAGTGGCAAAGCTAGTTCTGAACATCCATGTGTTTCAGACTATGTATTGTGAGCACGGCTTTCCTCCCTTCTTCCTCACCTCTTAGTTTGAGCTTTAAATATCCTTCCCACATTCAGGGCAAAGGATGTCATCTCTTTCTGTGAGGAAGCCACGACCCACCAATGAAAGGGAGCACTTCTTACAGTTAAAGCAATCATTATGCCACTGCCGTTCTTCGAAAGAGATGTACTTGGTTCCTCCGAGTCCTGTTTGAAAAGCAAAATTGTTCTGTTATGAGAAAAGAGTAGTAGGTCAGCTATCAAGTGATGCAGACTGACATGGAGATCCCACATACAGCAGTGAAAAAATGCCATTGTGATAAATCTGTTTGTTGCTGTGCTAATTTTGCCACCCTTATTCTGTAGTGACTAGTATTTTCATCCTCAGATATTTCCGTTGCTTTCAACAGAGTTAATGAGCAAGGCTGTTATCCCTAGTGGCGACGACAGAAATGAACTTCCAAGGGATGGCCCTGCAACATACAGAAGAAGAAAAGCAAAGCACCTGCCTCTGAACAGAATTCTGATAGTTTTTTACAGAATGTTTTATGGTATGTGAGTATGTTAATTTATGTTTCATAGAAGTGCCTGTAGATAATTAAAAAAGACTTCTGTCATGTGTCATGACTTGACTCATAGCTCTGAAGGAAGAATGCCTCAGGAAAAGAAGCAGGTTAGTAAAAAAGCATTCCAGAGTTTGAGGCTATGGCATTATCATAAGGTGTATTGAAGTGGTACAAAAGAAAAAAAAATAGGCAAAAATGTCTCTTAGTAGTAATTGCCTTTTGCTTAACCTCCAAAACGACTAGCTGGAGTTCTGTGAAAAGATTTTGTTGGGCATATCTTGTACTAGGTGAGGCTTTTTGTTTAGTTTTGCCTTCAGCAGCAACTCAGCACACAAAACTGCCACAAAATGTAAAGGCACCAGCCATGAGAGACCTACCACTGATTGGGTTTGTGCATCCAGCACACTTTTTGGCATAGAGGTTGCAGAAGCAGCTCAAGCAGTATGCAAACTCATCCCTGGAGGTAAAGCGCTGTCCAGACAACTGCTTCTTGCATCCAGTGCACACGAAGCACTCCTTGTGCCATGGCTGCTCCCGGTAGGTAACACCTCCTGTGGTGATAGCCTGTTTTAGGGAAAAAAAAGACAAGAAAGTATTTTCTTAAGGGTGGCAGGTTCATATTTAGATTTGGTAAAGGGGAAGGGTGATGAGATTTTAGTGGGCGGGAGGGAGGAGGGGAAGAAGACTTAACAACAGCAAGATCATAATTTTGCTTGGAGTTGACCTTGAGAAAATCATGCAAGTGCTTTATTGTAATTTCCTATTTTATAAAAAGAAGCCCCATACTAAAAGTACTTTATTCTGCATATATTGTAAAATTTCAATCTCAGTTGTACTGAGATCGTACTCTGTTTTTCAAGCCACTCTTTGTATGTTGCTTTTCATATGCATGTACTAGAGTCTGTCTCATCACTGTACCTTCACCTGTCCCTTTCTTCATGGTGGAGGAATTACCTGATAAGTTTCAACTTCACTGTTACTTTCTTTGGGAAAGACTAGTTTATTTCATGTTGAAGTATTTACTTTCTGCTTCTCCAGACTTTGTCAGGGAGTTTTCTCTTACAAGTAACCAGAACTGAAATGATATCATCTCTTAAACTCAGTTAATTCTGAATCTTTTTACACATACATAAATGAGACATTTTACCTACTTGAATATAAAATGGGATGGAATTCAATCCCTTAGGTTTCAGGTAAGCAAAACAATAGCACTACCTTCTTGCACTGGACACATTGCATGGCAAACTGCTTTTCATAGCAGGGTACACAGAAGTTTTGATTGTCCTTAGGGATGAAGCTCTTTGTCCCAATAGGCTGTTGGCAGCGGTAGCAGATAAAGCAGGTCTCGTGCCAGCTGTTGCCCTTGTATTCCATCTTCCGAGTACCTGTAATGAGACCAGAGCATCAGCTGAGCTTCCAGATGAGATAGATGCAATTCGTAGCTCTTGTTTGCTGTCAGTCAAGAAGCATTGCAGCTATGAGCTAGAGGCTGTTTAATGTTCCTACCAGCTTTGCATGACATTTGGTACCATTTTAGGTTTTTGGAGAGCAAGCGGTTCTTCTCCTGCAAAGAAGAGAAACATTTATGGCAAATAGCTATAGCCTAGAACAGCTTTTTGTGATATTATTAGGCAAATAATGAATTCCAATGCACAGGAAGATTCAAGGGAATTGGAGAGACACCAATAAAAGCTGCTGTTAGTGCTGAGTGGAGGTAAGGCCACTCCTCATTAAAGCTTGACCTCATTCATTCCACATCCGTTTTGTTTCTTTTTCAAATAGCAGCAAGGTACCTGGTTAATTACAGACTCATAGAATGATTTGGGTTGGAAGGGACCTTAAAGATCATCTAGTTTTAAACTCTCTGCCATGGACAGGGACACCTCTCACTAGACCAGGTTCTCAGAGCTTGATCCAACCTGACTTTGAACACTGCCAGGGATGGGGCATCCAATTCCTGGCAAGCATCTTGCCTCCCTTTCCCAATGGAATATAGTCATTGTCTGAGACAAAGGATTATTTCATACCTGCTTGGAGGCCTTTTTCTTGTTCTCACTGAGGTGTACTATGTTTGCAATTGTTTCCAGCTGAGCAACACCTATCCTAAATATTTTTCTGTCTCTTGAAACTTGCAGTAAGAAAGAAACTTCATCTCTGTTTTCAGTTGTATTGAAAATATGGTTGAAATGTGGAAGAGAGAAAAATCTTTAGACAATCCTTTATTGAAAAGCAAAAAAGTGGTATGGTGGTTAGTAAATGAAAGCACTTCTCTAGAATGTGGTTTTAGGGTTCAGATAGAGTGCTTTGCAGATTCAGTTTACTGTTTGGCAGGTGGACTCTAAGCCCTTCCAGGAAACTGGAGGTGCCCTATCATATGGATAAATTTCTTTGCACATGGTATGATTTCCTATGTACCAGTTGGAGTTGGAATATTTAATACTGGCCAGAAGGATAAACAAACAAATGTTGTTCCTACAGTTCTGCATCACTCTTGGAGCCTGTAACAGCAAATATGATGTCAAATGCTTGGAAGACTGACAAGGTGATTGAGTTGGCTAATGATGAAGAACCATGCTAATGCCTTTGATGCCAATTCTCCCCGCCCCTATTACTGCAGGGTGAAGTTTTACCTTTTCTCCCCTTCTCAAGCATTAATTCATCTTTGTTTACTAGTTGCATATTTTTCTTCTTTTATGATCTCATTAAATTCTGCTGAGAGGCATATTTCAGGATTTATTTGGTGGTTTGTTTTTTTTCAGACTTGCATCAGTAGTAAGTGAACTGTTAATTATCTTTCTTTCTCATGCTTACATGCTTGAATGTTTCTGTTCCATTTTATTAACAGACACCTTCTAAAAATTATGCCCTCTCTATGCTGGTAACTTCCTCTATCATGCCAAGGAGCAAATAAAGCCATCCTTGAAAGAATAATACTCTGGAAAAAGGAGATGTAGATAATTTTTTTTTTAGTAGTCTAGAATTTTATTTTCAAATTTTCAGCTGTGCTCTCTTTGGGATGGTGCTGTCACTGAAATTCAAAGCAGGGAGAGCCCTGTTTGTCAGCTGCTAGAGTGAAGTCAGCCTGAGTTGTGTTTGCAGAAGGACTGAAAGACTAAGCTTGTAATCACTTAAATGGGTACATCATGATAAAGCTGCATTAAATCTGCATTGCACATTTAGTGGCTCAAAGCAAAGGGCAAGTTTAGCATTAACAGTCTCCACAAAGGGTATCCAGTCACTTGCTGACTCTTTCAAAATGAATTATGCTTCCATTGGTGACCGTATTCCTCTGGTGTAGCTCCTGTACTACCATGGTGTGCTGTGTGAGTAGGAAAAACATGCTGAGTGTACTGCTCTCCCAATGTGGTGACATCTCAGCTATCTTGGGTAAACAGATAAAGACCAGAGGGTGGTTGTAAAGCTTACAAAAATTAATTTCTTCTCTTTTGGGTTGTAAGAGAAGAAGGGATTCTCTGTGTCACTGAATCCAGCCTCCATTTCTACATATCAATGTATAGTTGTCATAATAGACAAAAAGAGATCCATTCAGTAAATCACTGATAATGGTGATGAATCTGACAAACAGTATTAAAAATATATACTCATAAAATTATAGAATCATACACTCACAGAATAGTTTTGGTTGAAAGGAACCTTTAAAGATCATTTAGTCCAAGCCCCTGCAATAAGAAGGGATTTTTAACTTGATCAGGTTGCTCAGAACCCCATCCAAACTGACCTGGAATTTTTCCAGGCATGGGGCATCAACTGCCTCTCCGGGCAACCTGTTCCAGTGTTTTATCTTACTGCCCTCATTGCAGAAAACTTATTCCTTATATCTAATCTAAATCCACTCTCTTTTACTTTAAAACCATTATGCTTTCTTCTATTGCAACAGGCCCTGCTGAAAAGTTTGTCCCCTTTCAGTTCTGAAAATACTTTGTTATAGGTCCCCTTTCAGTACTGAAAGGCTGCAATCAGGTTTCCCCAGAGCCTTCTCTTCTTCAGGCTGAACAATCCCAGCTCCCTCAGCTTATCTTTCTAAAGGAGGTGCTCCAGCCCTCTTTGTGGCCCTCCTCTGGACGTCCTCCAACAGTTCCTTGTTCTTTTTGTGTTGGGGTCCCCAGAGCTGCATGCAGGTGGGGATCTCTCAAGAGCAAAGTTAAGGGACAGAATCACCTCCCTTGACCTGCTGCCCATGCTGCTTTGGTTGCAGCCCAGGATACAATTGGCTTTCTGGGATGTGAATGGACTTTCTGTGTCATGTAGTTCCAGCTTTACAACTAGCAGTGGCTATTCCCAGGTATGTCAGTTTTTATTGCTGTGTCAGCAAAAGGGATGCACACAGAATAGCAGGAGATGCCTAAACTCAGTCATGAATAGATAGGGTCATTTGCTTTTAAATGTTGTTGTCCTATTTCATCATCAAACCTCAGTTTTACACCCCAGGAGTAAAGTGTGGTTTTCTCCTTTTATCTAAGATGACCAATGTCAGAACTAGCTGACAAAGTAACTAGTAATCATTATGGAGTGTGGATGAGGGTTCTTCAAATTGCCTTTTAATATTTTATTTCTGCACTGATACCACTTCGACTTTAAAGCCCTCAAATCATCACAGAATGCTATAGTATTGACATGAGAAGATGAGGTTTTAAAAATCTATTACTATACTCTCATGTTTCATGTTGAAAAAAAACCAGCTCTTTCCTAGTTCTTCACATCTTTGTGCTCAAGAAAGGCCTCAGAGACACTTTGACCAATTTTTCATTTGTCTGAGAGAACCTAAATTTAGAGTAATTACACAAAAAGTTTCACATGAATGAAAGCTCTGCCATGAGCCGTTATGAATATTACATGCTCTGGTCATGGAAGTGGCCTAGAATGCACCATCACCAGTTTTTTACGCAGTTCACCATGACTAAGCAGAGATAGTCAAGACAAAACATTTCTCACAAATATTGCTGAGTTTGGGATTGATTCTTAGTCCAAAAAGTGAGCGTCCTAACCTGGCATAATAGTCTTCTTGCACTCATTACATTTGGAAGAGTATTCATTGGAGTAGCAGTCAGTACAAAGCAGATGTTCCTCTTTTGCAGCAAAAGGTTTGTCCACCAGCGAATTCTTGCACTGGAAGCAGTGGAAGCAGGTTTCATGCCAGTGGCGGTCCTTGTAAGACAGATCCTGTAGAAATCCAAAACCACAGAGTAAGTGGAATGAATAGTTTGCACAACTGGAAGCTCAGAGAATGCAAACACATCCAAATCTGAACTGCAGCCAGGAGCTGGGGCTAATTTGCACTGCTCGAGAAAACAAATGTTCCGATGAAGGTGAGCTTATGTTGCTGTGATAACCAAGAGCAGCTCATGACAGCTATCAACCCTTTTTCAGATCAAGGGAACCTTTTTTATATGTGACAGAGGAACAGCTAGTTTCATTTAGGTATTTCCTTTGGGAATAAAAGGTATTTCCTTCTTGAATCAGGTTAAAGCTTGTTAATCTTACAGGTATGATTGACTTCCCCTGTTTGCCTTAACTATTGTTGATTTCTGGTTCATCTCATAGATATTTACCCCTGAACAGAAATCTTTTTTCCCAATTGCACTCTGGTATTTTTTTGACAGATTTACACCAAGGGTGGAATGAGTCTGATCTCTTTGGGGTTTTTTTCACTACAACAAATTTTTACTGACTCTTGTGTTGTGGTTTACCTATATTTCAGATGTGGATTGGTCTAAAAAATGCAAGACCACATTGTACCTGCATCCAGTGATCCAGAATACTGGCCAAGGGATTAGTGTGGGCATGTAAATATTTAAAATACTCCCCACAGTCATTCCTTTCATTATTTAAAAGAAACAATCCTTCTCAAAATTGTGACCAAAATTGTGACTGTGCTTTTTAAAATTTAAGTTAAGGTGGCCTAACCATTTAACAGTCGAACAGTGTCTTTGGACTTCAAACAAAATAGAGCTTGGATGATTACAAGAAACAGTGTCTTCCCCAAAATATATAGGCTCTGGTTTGGGTTGGGAGTGTGCAAGGCTAGAATTGTCATTAATAGGGAGTATAAAAACTCAGCAGAAATAATTTCTCAGGTTCTAGCCCAAGATCTACTGTGTATTTATTGCAGGCACTAAACTAATTGGATTACTGAAGGAAAAGAGTGAGTGGCAAACCATCAGATTTTTAGTCATGTAAAGCATCACGAGGGGTTTGTACCTGAACTGGTCTAAGCTGTACTATGTCAGTCAGTACAGTCACGGGTAACTCCAAATTGGCAATCTTAGCCCAGAGCAAACAAAAGATAGCACGGATTTAGGCTAATCTAAAATAACATTGTGTATTTGGGAGCCTTGTTCTCATGGATAGCTAGCAGGAAACACTGAAATAGTTTCATCCAGCTCGGCTGATATATGGTAGCTTGTTAAACTTTACTAATTTCTGTCAGAATTTGACCATGCAATTAAGCATTTTTGTTTGGGCATCTGTGCTACTCACCTAAATTTTTTTGAATCGTTGTAACAATTGACACCCAATGTATCTTTCATGTCTGAGATTGCATTCTGTGATAGAATATCTAAGCCTTCTACTTTACGACTTTCAAACAGTTGTTTATTCAGCTCATCTAATCATTTCAGCTAACTCCTTTTGAAACAGCACGAATTTCTGACTGTAAAATTTTAACCTTTTCTAATAGCAAGTTCAAACCTATCTTCTTTGGAAGTAATTTACAATCTTTTTCTTCTCTTTAAGTGAAATTGAATAGCCTAAATCTGATCTCATATTTTCAACAGAAAAATACAATGTACAGCCAACAGTGTTTTCCAAAATGAGACATTTGCCTTTTAGAAAGTAGAACAGATCTGATTGTCTTTCTCTTGTAACGTGATGTATTCAAGTACTTTTCCTCACTTGCTGCCATTTTCTGTTTTTGCAATTTTCAGCAAGCTATTTTTTTTAATATCCAAAATTCATGTGCTGATGGCTGCTTATTTTATCAATGAAATTCTACCCTGAAGAAGGTGCCTGCCTTTTAGAAGAGGAGTAATGAAGACAGAGATTAGGTGTCAATGATGAAAGATTTGATTCCTGAGTCAGTTGTGATGGCAAGATTTTATAGGCAGTAGCTGGGTAGGTGACAGCAGCAGATATTTCATCATGATGAAGTGATGAAGCACAACTACAACAAAAAGTATCCAAGATAAAAAGTGGATTGGACAATCTTTAGCTACTCTGGATTACTACAATAACTATTTTCATTGAATGTTGAGAGTCTATGATGTCTGGCTTTGACAGCAGAATATTAGACTGATGAAATGAACATTGTTTTCTCTCTCTGAATCTGTCATATCTGAGAGCAAGGAAGTCCAACGTACTGATTAAACCATTTATGCATCATGAGGGTTCTTAGGTCACTGAAGAGGAGGTTTGGTCTATTTCAGCATGTTGTATATATTATTGGAGCCTTTGGCTTGTCCATAAGATGTGGATGTATTGATCTGGAGTAGATTCTACACTGGAAAAACATGTGCAAAAACTGACTTAAAGCTTTCCGAATGTCAGGCTGCTCCTCTGTTAAGCTGAAAGAACATCAGATTTAGTCTAGGTATGTGGATTCTAGTTTATGCTAGCAGCCTGTAACCCAAATTAATCTGTTCCAGCAGAAGGTACAAGTGTTATACAACTAATTCCTGTTGTATTTTCACTTATTTTCTTTATGTCACCCACAAAGAAAACTTTGACAAGATAACTGTTAACATTGGCAAGATCACATTTTACAGCTTCTCCATAGTTCTGTACAGTTTTGCTCCAGCACCGTTTATTTGGCCTCTAGAGGGGGACTGCATGAGTCTTAGAAAAGTGTGGTTTTTTAAAAAAACCCAGAAGACCCCCTCAGACTAGGGTTACCAGGTAGCTGGGTTAAGCTTGGGCTCCTCATACCCTGCATTTATATTGTCTTCTCCTCAGGCTTTTTAAGTCTAAGCAAACTGAAGCCATTGTGCAGTACCATTTCTCTTGAACTGGGTTTCAACAGGGACGCAGCAGGGAGAAGGAAATGAGAGAGCTTATTACCAGAACAGTAACTGTGTATGTTGTTCATGAACAAAGACTACATTAGGCTTTTTTGCCTGCCACAATGGTCCTTTCAGAAGGTTGAATGTAGGAAATGGGCTACGCCAACTAAATGCTGTGCAGATTTTAGCTACACACACCCTATAACAAAACACTTCAGTATGTTAGACTGCAACATACCTATCAAAAGCATGTTGAGAAAAGGTAAAAACATGTTGCCCTGAGTTTTGCAGTTCTTCGATGTTTTCATTTGCTGTAACAGTTTCTCACACATTTTCTGTAAACATAGCCATGTTTTGTTAACTGTCCCTTACTGTTTTCATTCCATTCTCCTAGGCGGAGACGTTTGATGGATTTTCCCTTTGACCAGTGTGATTGAGGGGTGGTAATTTCTCCCTCCAATCCACGGTGATTTCTAAGAACATATATAATAAAGCGTGGGGTCTCTGACCCTCTGTTGCTTCCTTGCTTCTCTCCTGACAAGGTGTCTGCGTGGTTCTTTCGTGTCCAAGTGCGACAACAACGAGTGATATTGTGCTGGACTCAGCCCTTTACGTGTATGAGAAGATACTAAGGTATCCACTTCTTTCACCATTTCACTTTACAACAATTAGTCTGAGATTCAGTAATGAGCTGAAAAAGTGTTGCATGTTGGGACAGTGTTTAAACATTAAAATGAGAAAAATAGTTACTTTTATCCTTTCCTGATCCTTATTACTGGAAGTTCTTTTTTTTTTTNAACTGAAGCCATTGTGCAGTACCATTTCTCTTGAACTGGGTTTCAACAGGGACGCAGCAGGGAGAAGGAAATGAGAGAGCTTATTACCAGAACAGTAACTGTGTATGTTGTTCATGAACAAAGACTACATTAGGCTTTTTTGCCTGCCACAATGGTCCTTTCAGAAGGTTGAATGTAGGAAATGGGCTACGCCAACTAAATGCTGTGCAGATTTTAGCTACACACACCCTATAACAAAACACTTCAGTATGTTAGACTGCAACATACCTATCAAAAGCATGTTGAGAAAAGGTAAAAACATGTTGCCCTGAGTTTTGCAGTTCTTCGATGTTTTCATTTGCTGTAACAGTTTCTCACGCATTTTCTGTAAACATAGCCATGTTTTGTTAACTGTCCCTTATTGTTTTCATTCCATTCTCCTAGGCGGAGACGTTTGATGGATTTTCCCTTTGACCAGTGTGATTGAGGGGTGGTAATTTCTCCCTCCAATCCTCGGTGATTTCTAAGAACATATATAATAAAGCGCGGGGTCTCTGACCCTCGCTTGCTTCCTTGCTTCTCTCCTGACAAGGTGTCTGCGTGGTTCCTTCGTGTCCAAGTGCGACAACAACGAGTGATATTGTGCTGGACTCAGCCCTTTACGTGTATGAGAAGATACTAAGGTATCCACTTCTTTCACCATTTCACTTTACAACAATTAGTCTGAGATTCAGTAATGAGCTGAAAAAGTGTTGCATGTTGGGACAGTGTTTAAACATTAAAATGAGAAAAATAGTTACTTTTATCCTTTCCTGATCCTTATTACTGGAAGTTCTTTTTTTTTTTGTTTAGTTTATGTGTGAGACTGATCCTTTTGAGCCATTTTTGGCCTGCGTGCTGACACAGTAGCTCTATGTCACAATCCACTTATAATTTAATTTTCACATTTCACAGAGAGAGTTTTCACCCCCTTCTGCCTGCCAAGGCCAACTTGTGGACTGCATTAAACACAGGATTACTGTAGGTATTTCCTGTATTTGCAATGGTTTCTATAGCATAGGATCTGCAAGGAAAGTATTACAAAAGCCAAAGTCAACCAAAAGTAACCCTTCAGCAGTTAAGCAAACGGGTACATGATGGATGGATTTCCAGAAAGAAGCATGAAACTGTAGGTGTGGTGATCATTCACCAGCGACTTAGCCAATAAAACGCTGATTTTTTCTAGAGAAAGTAAATTTCTCCTATAACCCGTTGGCATATGGATAATGTGTAATAGGTATGAGAGAAATGGCATTGTGTTTTCATACTGCCTGCTGGTAACCCCTACCACTCAGTATATGAAGCCTTTAATTTGTCTGTGAAGGTTTCATAAACATCAACCAGAATTGTTTACAGTTAATGAAATGGCCTGTGCCCAAAGGCGTCATTCAAACACACGTTGACATTCCAGGACTTTTTGGTGGAAAAGACTTGCTCTTTTAAAATAAAGAACAAATTAGTTACGACTCAGTTACATTCACAGTTACCCATAAACTACCTTAAAAAATAGAAAGATAGTGAAAGAAATTCTCCCCTGACTTGAATTCAAGGAACGTTCCTCTACACCATTGTTGTCTTGTGGGGTCTCTGTGCTATAGCTAAAACACAGTGTGAAAATCTGGCATCAATTTCATCCTCTCAGAGTCCAGTGCTGTCAGAATTCGAGTATTTACCAGAGTTTGAGTAGGTTTAAGTTCAATTCAGGTAAACCGATGCTGTGCCCCACTGCTGAGGCACTACAGCAGTGTCAGAGACAGAGAGATGGCTGTCCTGTTCTCAGCACCTGTGGTTTCACTTGGGTGTAACCCTGTCAGTGATAGGAGGGTTGATTGTAATTGGGAGGGTGGGAAAGAAGGAAATTAAGAGCATCTGGTTCTCAGTGCAGCTTTTCAGTGTAGAGAAACAATGGTGGCCAAGAAAGGACTTGCAAAGCAAAATCTGATGTGAGAGCTACATGGGACTTCTCAGGCTGTAATGTGGACGTAAGCGAGGACACCCTGCCAGATGCAGGGGCCTGGATGTGACCTTTTCCCATGACACTGCCACTCCATTAGATTTTTTCTTCCAAATTTTACATTTTTAGGTTGTGTTGAGCACACAAACCAATTGGAGTCCATTCCGTACATGCAGTAGACACACTGGTCTCATTCCCAAACATAGTGCAAATAATCTTCTTTGTTCAGATGAAAGAGTAAATGCAATGTGTAAAAAGCTTCATGTAAAAACAGATACATATATGTATGTGTTATATTTCTTATGTGTTCATATACCTATGTATCCATACAGTTTAGTGAGAGGAAACCTGATTTTTTTGTGATGGTTTCATGGCTGTATTACGCTCAGTCATACAGTGCACACACTTCATCTGATACTTAACTGGTGTCTGAGGCACTTGTAAGGGCTCTCTCAAATGTGTCCTCTAGTGTCTATTACTGTCATTGAAAAACTACTCCAGTTTTCTTCTCAAAACATTCATAGGATCTCTTTTTCTACCCAAACACGGGGTTTTTTTTCAAAAAACTTGTAGGAATTTAAGTTTCAACTTTCATCCATCTGTCAGAATTTGCTTAAAATTGGTCAACAGCTTCAAAAGCTGCAGCATAAAGCATGGACAGGCACAAATAGTAGTCACAGAAACAAAAATGTACATGTTTGTTTCTGGCACGCTTTATAACACTTTAAGAAATCTTTATTCACTATCTCTTAGTTGTGTTTTCCACATACAGTTCTGGTTCTTTACAAATATAAAATATTCTTAGATTGCAGACAGGTGGGGCTTTTTCGTTTTCTTCTATCTGATATTCTATTTTTTCTGTCTGATATTAGAGTGTGTCTCACTTTAAAGTAAAGGAAAGCAGTATATCGGATAACACCCACACTCCCTAAATACATAAATCTGGGTTGAAAAGTTCAGCCTGATTAATTCCTGAATACTGACCGAGATTTGTTGAAGCTGGTCCAAGTTTTTAAATTCTTGACTATCAACACATGGAAATATCTTCTCAGGGGATTAGAAAGAGACCTTAAAACAAAAGCACATTCTGGAACAGGGCAGAAATATTTTGCTTTTTCAGGTCAGGCCAGGCCAGCTGTATCTCTTCTCTAACCTGAATATTTATGAGCTGTAGGAAAGCTGGCAATTTTAGACCTTCTTACAGATTGTTGCCAGTTCCCTGTCTTGGTGGTGAAACATTTTTACCTTTTTAAGGCTTCTGAAGGGGACTTTCCTACTGATTTGCCAATAGGGTGTTGTAGATCAATTTGGAAGATGTGAGACATTTCTTTTTTCCAATCTGAGTAAGCGTATATTTTTATCTCTCTGAACTAGTGATTGAGGGGTAGTATCACTATTAGGAATTAATTGGTGCTTCTAGAGGTATAGATCAGCAGTGGGAAATCAAAAATCAGATCTCCTTGGGTCAGTGAAGAATCCTATGGCCATGCAATACAAATTGCAGTTCTACCACAATCTCACTGTCAGTGAAAATCTTGCCCAGCTTTGAACAAGTCAGTTTTGTGCAAGGGGGGTGTATGCGGGATGAAGTCTGTTGGTAGCAGTCCAACAGACAATTCACTGGATGGCTCATCTGTCTTCATTCAGGCAGGATGAAACTGGCACGAACTCCAGTTGTTTGGGTTAATTTAAAAGAAATGCAGGTGGTCACACCTGATCTGTACCAGGCAGGTGTTTCCATGTGTTGTAACAGTGCATAACTCAAGCTAGCAAGGCCTCTGCTCTGTCCATCCCATTCTTTGATTAGACTCCACTACTGTAATTCTGTATTTAAAAGGCTAATTTTTCTGACTCTATCTGATTTATTGCTTGGGTCAGCATTAGCTAGATTTCTGTAATCTCCAGGTTGGCACCTTGACTTGAGTGTGTCTCGTCTCTTGATGACAACAGAAGTGTGGTCACTGCAAAGCCAGCAGTGGCTTAGCTCCCTCTGACCCAAAGGTAGGCAAAACCAGCTTCTGTCACCCTTCCAGATCCCAGCTGGCCCTGAGGACAGGCTCTCCCAATGAGTTAAAGAGAATTTCTTACATCAGAGCATCACATCATTCTATGCTATACAGGAACACATTCTGGTAAAGGAGGGTTTGCCAAGTGAAACAATACAAAACAGACACAGGGGTCCAGAAAGCATGCTCTCCCATCAAAAGAAACCCATGTGTAGCTGTTTGGCTGGATCCTCACAGATCTCAGAGCTCTGTATCCAGGCTGCTCTGCCAAGGTTTCTGTAACAACACACAAATCTGACATACCTTGCAGTCAGCACCAATAGGTTTTTTGCATTCCTCGCAGGTGTTGGAATAAAGATTTTCATAGCATTTAACACAGTAGGGGCTGTCCTCCTTCAGGATGTACTTCTTACCAAACAGAGACTCTTTGCAGTAGTCGCAGTCAAAGCGTTCAGTCATGTTGGTGTCTGGAGTCCAGCTATCCTGCCACAAAGACAGGAACAGGCACATGTCAGACTGAGCTATGCTTGACCCAATCCCACAGAAAAGGTTCATCAGTTCTTGTTTATCACTTTGCACCTCAGTTGTAATCCAACTTTCAGTCAAATAAATGAACACAATAGGAAGAAACAGGACTATAAATTTTGCAGTGCAGGGCAATGAAAATAGCCCATCTAATTTAGCCATCTGCTGATCCATCTTTGGCCAGACCTAGTGTTAGAGATGAGGGGGAGGAGTAAACCCTGAGTCTGAAGAACTCCCGTGGGATTTGTGAATGGAATTTGACCTATAGGTCTGAAACAAGAAGGTGTCTGTCTAGGGGATGGAGGGAGTCAAGTCCATTAAGAGGATGAGTCAGCTAATCTTCAGAAGCAACATCTGCATAAGGCAAGAGAAAGGTTTACATTGCTCTGCACCTTCCTTCTCTGCATTCCCAGTAAGCCAGTGTCTGGCAATCATTCCCCCACAGGCAGACACTGACCCTCCATCTCTGCTCATGCACGGGACTATGTGCACGGGAGGTGTAGGGTCAGTGACTGTGTATCCGATTCTCCTCTGACACAACTGAAGGAGTTATCTAACAGCTGTAGTGTATTGGGACACAAATGGGAGTGAGGTGTCCTGGCTCAGACAAATGTCAAACAATGATTAGGGAAGGGAAAAGGGAAGAAACTGTGTATGATGTTCCAGCTTGTCTGAATTAGGGACAACTGCTGTTTGCTCCTCAGGTTTTGTTACATCTCTGTCATTTCCTGGAGGCACACACAAGCAGCGATGACACAAATGCCTTTGATAAACTGCATGAATATTTATTATTGCCTGGGACAATTTATTTTGGGTTTCATTAGAGTCATCACCTTCTTTCTTAACCTGAAGCTTGCGGTGTGTGTTGCACTTGAAATTTGTTTGGAGGTTACAGCTGGAACAGGGCATAGCTGCCTGCTTAGGAAAGGGAATTTCCCAAGCAGAAAGTACATGCCACCTGGACTGCATGATCTTCACTGCCTGCTTGTCTGCATCTCCTCTTTAAGCCACATTTGATCTATAAATCCTTAAATGTTTTGAGTTCTAATAGCTTAAGTGGCTACCTCTGTCTTTCATGCATGAGTGACATCTACAGCAGCTGCAGTCCTATTGCCAACTTCAGCTCCCAGTTTTAAACAAAATGTTGTTACTTGCTTAGTGTTCTTGGCACAGGTCGCTGGATTCTGGAGTTTGTCCTCTCTTTCTGGCAGTGAGAGCCACCCATAGGGCATTCTGAAATCCTGAGTTCTCCTCCAGGATTTCAGTTTTTATAATTATCTTTCATTCTGTCTAGCTGGGATGTGATTAAGGTTTTAGGGTGGCCTGAATGGACAAACTTTATTTTGATGACTAGAAAGCTTTTTGTTTTTTAAATGGTCAGTCAACTGCTGAATTTTGTGGTGACTAGCACAGACTGAGGGGTGAGTGCTTTTACAAATGTGAAGTAGGTAACTGTTGGAAAGTCTTATGAATTCCAAGTAACTACTAAAGAAGTGAGACAAACTACCAAACCCCAAAACGTGATTGGAGGAAGCACAATCCTGGCAGCTGGTGATCTATGCTACTGACAACCCAGGACTAGCAGTGCAAGTACTTCGGCCTTAAAGATGGTCTAGGAACTAATTAACTTTCTTATCCCAGAGGGGAGCTGGGAGTATGTAGAGTGCCCTTTGTCCTCAAGGAGTAGAGAGGATCACAGGACTGATAAGAAGACAGAAAGTAGGAAGACAGGCTGGAGAGAGAAGTGCAATGACTACCCAAAGCTCCCCTCCAGCCCATTTCCAACAGCAGCAGCTAGCAATGGAAGTATAAGGCAGGAGAACAGGGACAATACAAAGGGACATTTCCTTAGCAATTGCTTCCAACAAGTTAGTCTTCTCTTGAAGTAGAGGTGCAGTCTTTACCAGAACATTTAAAAGACGATCATGGATTTATTTTCCTCTCTCTTTTGAGCCTATTTACACCCCTGACCTACATAATATGTTTGGACTTTCCCAGGAAAGAACCAGACAGGACTTAATTTCCTTCTGGAGTAATTTCAGCAAAATGAATGGTGTCAGACCAATGTACACTGAGTTGTATGTGTAGATGTATGACTAAGTCTGAGAGGAGTGATAGCTCTGTTTAGGACAGAAATCTGTACTTTTTACCAGGCTTTAGTAGATATTTTTTTCCAAATGATAGGGGTTTGTTGCCCATTTAATGTGCATTATTGCTAAGTTAAAGTGTGAGCAGAAACCACTTATGAATTTGCTTTTGTCACCCTTCTTCACAATTAGTTCTTTCTAGCCCTGAATTAAAAGTAGATGTGTAGTACTGAAGAGTATGCAATGATGATGTGTAAAAGCAAAAGCTACAGAGTGTGATTCCTTTACAGATTTATACCATTTCATCCAAGGCTGCTAAGTGTAAAACATAGAAGTGCATTGTGACTGGAAGAAGGACTGTTCCCTTAGAAGTGAACATTCCTGTCTCTTGGTCACAGGACTTTCCATCTTGAGTGCTGCATTGTCTTCTGGGTACATTTCACAGGAGCAGAGGCAAGCATTATGTAATATATTTATTTAACAATTTACATAATAATGTAATAATTTAACAATTCAAAATATTGCAGCAATTATTTTACAGTTGCTGCCACTATTTCAGAAAATACCTGGGCACTGTCCTCCTATCCTGAAAGGGATCTAGTTAAATGTGCTCCAAGATTGTCACAGGGGTTTGTTCTCCTCACCCTGAGCAATGAGAGGCAGTCCTCATTTCCACATCTCAAATGGATTTAGGGATGATTTCTGCTCTATGAAGACACTGCAGGGGCAGCTCTGGATGAGTTTCAAGGAACAACTCTAGAGATTTAGGAAACGGAAAGAAAAGAAAGGAATTTTTCCAAGATCTGCATTTTGGGTTTAGTTATGTGAATCTTTCATTGGACCTGGGATCAATTTTGGATCAAATATCTCTTATAGACAGGAATTCAGGTTCATGTGGTTTCATTCAGTAAGCTGGAATTCAGGGTGAAGCATCCCAAATTCCAGGCTGTTTAAATCCAGGCCTTGGACTGGATCTTGTGATCTACTATGTGGTATTTTGAGCATATTGTACAGGGGTTTTTCTGCTCCAGGGAGAATTAAAGGTAAGGTAATAATGGGTCCTATCTACTAAATACTAGCAGGAATTTCAAACAAATCATTTCACTGTTGTCTTACAATCAAGAAATGTGAACTCATACTGAGCAATTATTTTTGCCTGTCACTTTGTACAGGTGGTCCTTTATATTGCCTGTCCATTAATTCCTGTTACATAAAATCCCCTCATGTTTAGCTTTGTGCAGGCTTTATGCATTGTTTTGGGCTTTAAGGGAAAAAACCAAAACAAAACAGGAGGCTTGCACAGTTGTGAATGGACACAAATTGCAATTCAACCTCTTCACCACTGATCTATTTCTTTCTCTTGTGTTTGATACTTGTGGTGTGTAAAGTGCTGTGGGACAGAGACTCATCATTGCTACACCTCTTTGTGGTAAAAGGTCTTTAGATTTTATCGCTGTAGTCATTCTATATTTATGCTTTTTCAGATTGCTCTCAATGTAATCATGAAGGAGAAATTGATTTTTTCTGCCATTCAGTCTCCCTCCTACAGCATCAGACATAACAAGAGCATCTCCAAAAGGAAAAGAGCTTTCTGTTGTGTGCCCAAAAGAGAAGCTACAGCTTATGCCAAATGTTAGTACTACCCACACTGTGTCTCCCAGGAAGTAAGAATTGGCAGGAAAATTACCAAAAAGTTAGTAGACGGATTTAAAATCTATGCTTCTTTCCTCTTCTTCCCCTGTTGGCTCAGTGTCATTTTACTAGCAGCAATTCCTAAAGTTATCATATTACCTCATAAATGTTAGGTCTCATCATGTCATTAAGAAATTATCCCCTATCCCATGACACTTTTGACTACTGAAAAAGCAGTCCTTGCCTGCTTTTTCAGCTATGTCTGCAAGCCTAATAAATGATGTTGTATGCATCTCTTATTTCAACTCTTCTTAGGGGTGTTGAGCACTGAAAGGTGCAGATGCACAAGCGCAAGAGAGAGAAAGAGGCCAAGGGAAACTATCTAAAACATGTAGGAGTTGTTTAGTTTATTCAGTGAAGTTCTGATCTCTTGTTGTAACAGTATTTGGAGACACAGAATTAAGGCCCCATACGTGCCAAAGGGGGACTTGCTGTTGACTTAATTAGGTCATTAGTGCTGGGGCTCTCTCTACCTGTGCCCCTGGAGCAGTCTGTTGTGGTGGCCACCTGAGCAGGAAACATAAGGTCTTCCTTCAAAATGTACACACATTTCTCCCACCTGACTATTTTTCCAGAAGAACAGTGCACATGGAGAATTTTCTATCTGTTTATTTCTCTTTCCCTGAGGAAGGAAGATTTGTGTCTGGCAACTCCAGTGACATGAGCCATGCAGGTCTAGAGCATTTGGAAACAATTTATGTTAATGCTCCAAAGGTTGAAATGCAAAGATTTATTTTCAACCATGAACTGACAGTTCAAACTATGCTGGTCTTTCTGGCAAGAGATGATTTTTCCCCTGTGACAGCTGCTCTTACCACATTCATTATCTATCATCTTGTTGCAGCAACAGGAAAACACCCTTGGAAGACCTAACCTTCTTTCCAAACCAAAACTTATTTTCATAAGGTCATGCAAGGGGTAAAGGGGGAAACCTAATTTTATTTCTTTGTAATTTACTTTAGAAAAAGAAGAGACGACCATTTTCTTGTAGTACTGATGAGAGGTGGGGGAAAGTTATACATGGTCAGAATTCACCTGAAGCCCAGCATGAGAAAGTTAGCTGGTGTAGATGCACATCACCGACACCCAAAGCACTCCTGTGTATTTAGATTTACAAAACCACATTAAGGGCTGGTAGCCCTCTTTGTTTGGCTGTCCAGGTGTGTCTTATCCTCTTCATCATGGAATGAGTGCCCACAAACACCGTCCCGATGGAGCAGAGGGAACCTGAGTGCTTGGAGGTCCTGCTGGCCATAGGACAAGTGTTGATGCTTTGAGTTGCTCGGAGGTGTGACCCTTCAGCAGCAGCTCCTGGCCGTGGGGAGCCAAGCCAGCTGATGCACAAAGGGCAGGTCTCCCTCCATGGGCCACAGAAGGACATTTGCTGCCTTACACTAAAGGTGGCCGATGCAAAGACTAACCTGGCTACGAGGGACAACTGATCTGGGGTTAATGCTCAGCTTGTAAATGAGACAGGGATGCTTGGGCAGACGTGGCTGCACTCCTCCTCTTTTAAATTTTTAAACTGAGAAGAAAGCAGAAGCCTTTTTCTCTTGCTGCTGCGATGGAAGAGCAATCCTGAAGTAAGCACATCAAAAGAATTTGTCACCCTGTTTTCAAGAAAACAAGACCCTTAGGATACATCATTTCTCTCCCAGAACAGCCCTGCTAACAAGCCCAGGGTGCTTACCAGTGTCCACATCAAGGTTAGGATATAAGTACTCAGTTACAGAGGTGTCCATTGCTGTTTCTTATGCTCAGAGTAGACATTCACAGATGTCTTAGAAGCTCTTCAGCAAAAGCCAGGAAAATTTGCTTTAATGGTTGAAAATAATAGTAATAATAACAACAACAACAATAAAAAATTGACTCCAAGTAAAATATCCCAGTCATGCCTTTAGATGCTAAATTTTAAAAGCTATTCAAAGAAAAAAAAAGTTTAATTTTTAATAAAGTTGCCTTACAGTATTCTTCAAAATTATGTTTGGATTTTTCCAAGGACTCACCTTCTTTGGAAATGGCTGACTTACTTTGTGTATGGTATAGCATTCTGATCTCTTTTTTAGAGTCTTTTTTAATCTCTTTAGAGCAATTTTTTAGACCAGACAGACTGAATTAACATATGCAGGTAACCAAGGCATACCTTGCTCCTGTCTGGATTGCACAGTCAGCCTATCATGAATTGGAAAGTGGATAGTGTGCTGGTTAAGATTGTATTCCTTTGCAGAACATAAATAATAAAAAAAACCCAACAGAAAATGTTTCTTGAGTGGCAAGGCTCCTCATTCATCTGGCTAAAGTAATCCCAGTTATAGTACTGGAGAACGAACACTCCACTTGTGGTTTCTGTGTGGTTTATTGCATTTGGCAGTCAAAAAAATCTGCTCCAGTCTAGAGCCACGCCAGCAATGGCAGAGCAAGAACCAGTGGTAATATCTACAAATGCCACAGAAGAACTGAGCACTGACACTTTGAAATTGTACCCCCCAGAGTTTACTCTATGGGGATCTCAGGTTGCTATTGAAATGACTGGAGGATATATGGTCTTACTAATATTCCTGCACATATTTCAATTAGAAAAGGAGTCTATTGAAATAACATGGAGCATGACTTAAATCTGCCACAGCAAGGAAGAGCACAGTTCAAGTGGAAAGGCTTACTCTTATTTTCTATTTTAAAGCCTTCTGAAATTGCTGTCCTCCTTCTTTCTCTTGCAGAATAAGCAAATACTTGCTCAAAGGAAAGGTCAAGTACTTGATACTGCTTAAGCATAAAAATTCGTATTTCTAATAAGAACATTTAAGCAGATAACAGAAAATGATAGAGAAGAAAAATATTATAAGATTAATAAACCTTATTATTATTTCTGGCACTATCCTGCAAAAGTAGTGTAAAAGTTAAATGTCTGCATACACGAAACTACAACAAAGGGTCTTTTCTCCAGAAAAGGATTGCTTTCTCTTATTGACAGGAATACTGCTAATCTCAGAGAAATTAGACTTTAAGATAAAAATACCCATAAATGCCATGTGCTACCATTCAGTCATGTTTCCAAATTTTTCTGTATTTTTGAAATCCCGCTTACTACTACCCAGGGCACAAAACCAGAACAGTGTCCCAAATAGTCTGTGTTTCCTTCTTTATAGAAAGGATAGAAGAAAAGCTGGGATGACTCTGTGGAAGAAGAATGTTTTGTTATTTGTTCTGGCCTCTAGCAGCATAGCTCTGGTTCTGTTTGCTGAGGTAAGACCACAAAGCCCCCGTGTGTCTAAGATAATTGGCGCGCGTGGTTTGGGGGATCAGTTAATGTACATCTTACAGCTGCCGTACAAAACTGCTGTGGCAGTGAATGCCTCAGGGCTCTGAGCTATCCAAACTTCCCTGCTCAGCTGCCATGCCCGTGGCCTTCCAAAACATGACAAAGGAGGCTGTGTAAACCTTGTGGGCACCCATTCAGCTGGGCACACCTTAGAAAACCAGATTGATTGCACCTGGGTGAAACCAGTTTGGCCCAATTTTTGGGGGGTTTGTGGCTGGAAAGTGGATACAGAGAGCAAAGAGAACGTCTACTAAGGTTGAGCCAAGGGACCTCTGGTGCGTGGGAGCTACAGAAGAAAGCACAGAAAGATGTAGAGAGCCTGGTGACATGGACATAGACAATCTTTTTGTGGGCAAGATTCTTTCTAAATGAAGAAGGAAGACGTCGAATTCACCATGGGGAGCGGCACACTCTAAACCTGAAGGGTGCTTCAGAGCAAAGACAAAATACATCTATGTAAAAGCTTACAGGTATTCCATGACTTTATGCAATTTGCTGCTTTTATTATGCAAGATGAAGTGAAGAAACAGTGGTGGGTTTCAAGCCCTTACGCTTGTGCTTGCCGAGGGTCTAGAACTAACTCACACCATCAGAGTGATACCTTAGACCTTTCTCTGCAGTGGTTGATATATTTGAAACTTTAAATTCAAAAATTTCCTGTGAAAGGGGGTGTTGAATATGCTTATGTCAGTGTTATGCTCACCTGCATTCCTCTTACAGCATATTATTACATGTACAGTAACCATTCAGCATCCTAGTTGATATAATCCAGTATAAAATAGAGGGTTATGTGAAAAGGAACAAAATTAACTTTTTCACCTGGCATGAGTATTTTGATGTTCATCCTTAGAAGAAGGCTCTAGTGGTTTATAATCAAATTCTGTCTATATATAGCTAATTAATATTGTTGAAATGTTAATGCTTCAGTGGCTGTCAATGTATCCAAGATTTATTTTCATGAAACCTGTCATTACCCTGCCATTTCACACTCTCTCTTGGGGTGAATCTGCATCACAAATAACTGTGCATATGTAAATGAAACATTAAAATTACACCATTAGAATTAATCAGTCTAAAAATGCAAATTATGAGATTCCCCCAGTCTCTGAAGCAGTACCCAAGTGAGGGAAGATGATTGCCTACAATACTACACCATTCAGAGTTTGTCCAGAGATGCTCAGGACAGATTTATCCATCAGAGAAACATGAATGAGACTTAGACCTGAATGTCCCTGGTCCATGGGGACTTTGAAAGAGTGTGAGCATGCTGGCCAGCAGCAACAGGCATCGCTTGTGGCTGATGGTGTTAACACTTGTCTGACCTTCCCTTAACTCTGAATGTCCTGGTCCCTGTGAGATGAGGCAAGGCAGGGAGGTGAGGACATCAGCAGGTAACACATTGCTTGGCTCTGAGGCTCAGGGCTCAATGCCCCAGAGAACTGAGCCAGGGGTCCCTCCAATGCCCTGGAGAACTGAGCCAGGGGTCCCTTGTGCATATAGGTCTTTGCAGCCCTCCTCATCCCTTTCTTTTGGGATGAAAGCTTGAATTTGCAGGGCAGTGCAGCAGAAACTGTCACTAACCCATACAATTGTAGGACTTGTACTTTGTCACCAATGTTTCGGGTTTGGTTTTTCTTTTTTTTTGCTTCTGACGTTCAAAGCATGATGGAATCCTGGCAGACTGTGTTGTGTGTGATCAAAGGAGATGTCTGATCTCTTTTCTAATGGTGTGCCATCTGGGAGAGCTGATGTCTTTATGGACAGGAAAGATTTCAGGGAAAGTGCTATCCCTAGACTTCACTAAGAAATGGGAAACAGATCATTATTTGTACCTGAGTATATGCTCTTCATGGTAGGAACTTCACATGGCCAAACAATATCTGACACAATATAGCTACTGAGATAACAGTGATTTCACAAAAACTACCAATATTTTCCTGTAAATCCAAGCCCCCTGGAAGTGACTATTTGGTGCTTGCATATGTAGCACTGCTGATTCTCGTGGGAGCACATTTGGCAGAATGGTGAGAACCAAAAATAACTATATTTAATCCCAGCACTTTAGCCATCTTGGGCTTTTCCGAAAGACCACAAGAACTGGTCCACCCCCTAGCCTCAAGTGTGCTAGTTAGATGGAGATATCAGATGGGAACCCCAGGTAACTTTTACAATTTGATTTCTCAACAACATCATTTTGTCTTTTCAGCTGCCCCAGTCACTTCTACCACATGTTGGTTCACAAGCCAGAGATCATTTTGCCCTGTGGCTAGGGTAAAAGATAGTTTTATTGGTGCTCTGGTAAGATTTTGATAGTAATGCTATGGTACGTCAGGAACTGAGTTTTCAGTATAGCAACTCAGATCCTTTTTTAAAAAATTTTCTCCATATGTGACCAAGAATTGGTCAGGTTCTATTAAAAAAAGCAACCTTTAGAATCCATTCTTTCCCAGGTATATCTACAGGTGCACAAAACAGACATAAATTTTTGTAAAATAAACAAATACAGACCTTTTTTTTTTTTTTTTTTTTTCCTTTCATATCCAATTGCCTAAAGCATTCTTTTTCTA
>VZRS01008781.1:40021-95632 GCA_013398055.1 Ifrita kowaldi
ATTTTTTAAAAAAAAAAAAAACAAACCTTTTTTTTTTTTTTTTTTTTTTTCCTTCCATATCCAAATGCCTGAAGCAATCATTTTCAAAGTTTACCGTCTGGCTGATAAAAGGCACAGAAGATTTTGGCCAGAAAGCTGGGAGTCCCGTAAATTTATGAACTGATGAAAATAGGGTTCACAGCAGAAACCCAGAGGCAACCTTAAATGTAGCATACTTTCACATTTGGATGCATTTGTGTATCTAATAACACAGCCTTATGTTGGTCCCTTTTAGAACAATTCCTATTCAAGACAACATATAAATACGCATAGCCATCAATAAATGTTACAGCTATTGACCCTGGCAATTTCAGTGTCAATTAGCAATCTTAGTTAATATACCTCTAGATTGGAGTCAGGGGAGTAGCAATCACAGACCAACTGACTTGCTGGTATATATATTTTTATAAGGTTTGCTGTCTCGTGACTGTGTGTGTCTCTGTACACAGCAAAGCTGAAATATGCAGGTTATCTGGTCAACTAAATAAAAGCCGTATCCCTTGGGGGAAGCAGAAAGTTTGGAACAGCCATCAATGCAGACAATGAAAGTTAGTATTTCCTTTATTATGCACACAGAGAAATCCACGTTTGCATACAGTAAGGACTGGGTTATTGTGGCTGTACACACATGCACACAGAGAGAAGCACAAAAAGAAGGAATGCAGAGCTATTAACTGGGATTTGTATTCTAATTTATTTTCTTCACATAAAAAGAAGAAACACGATGCTGATGGCTCCTCGTTTTTCCCATACACAATCTGTCCCCACTGTTTGCCTGCAAAGAGGAAAGGCTACCTTTGTTTCATGTGCATCTGCTCTTGCTACAGTACAAAAATGCTCCTTTGTTGAGCTCGGCAGCAGGAGTGCACGGAGGTGTAAGGAATCTAAGACCCCATCTTCTACTTTTTATCACCTCCCCAGTGCATTACACACGCAGCACAATACAGTCATTAAAAATAGTTACACATGAAAAGACCCAGCTCCTCATCAGCTCGCTGATGTGTCACTTTACTGACGGACATGCAGCAGTAATTGCTGTGATAAGAAATTTGTCTTTTTCTCCTCTTCACACCCCTCCCCGAGCACTCAGGAGAAAGGGGGACCGGCAATCTCTCTCCTCTCATCCTTCCCCAACAACCCTCTCCTCCTCTCTGCACCCTTTGTTTAAAGCGACACCTCCAAAGGTATGTTCTGTGGGTAGTGGGAGGGAAGGGGAAAAAAGGGATATTTACTTACAAAGCAGCAGCGGGCAGTTAATGCCACCTCCTGGACCGGGGACAAGGGGTCACATCCATTAACAAATGTGCAAAGAGCACACTGGCCTGCTTGCAGCGGAGAGCTGTACAGCCAGCTGGGGCTTTCTGCTGCCTGCAAAGAGCGGCTCTGCCGATTCCAGCTCTGCAGTCAGTGTTGTGTGGAAAGAGACTGCTGCCTTCCCCAGCCTAGTGAAACCCCACGCTATCATTTTACCATATAAGGAGACAAAAGCATCGGAGACTCTCATTCTTTGAAGCGCTCTGCAGCTGGCATTCGACACTTTTCTCTATTCCAAGGGTGTCAATACTTCCCCCTCCTAAACATCTTGTCGTTTTTGGCCCCCTTCCTAAAATAAGGCTCCCTCTCCCCTCCTACAGCCTTTGTTTCTCTAAACCCCTGATGCTTATTAATAACATGGCTTTGCTAAATCCAAGAGCTCGCTCTTCACCAGAGAGGTTTTACAGCAACTCAAACCCAAACATTTGTAAGGCTCTTCACCTGGCTGAGAGAATAAAGTCCTTGGTTAAAACTGGTATGAGGCTTTATTTGCTTTGGTCATTTTTCCTGCTTAGTGTCTTGACAAAGAAGAGTGAAACAACCTTTCTCTCTTCTCCTTTGTGGAGAGGTGCACATTTTTACAACGACCAAGCATGTGGGCATGCCTTTACAAGCATTCAGACCCCAGTCTAGTTTCTCTCCACCCTTCTTTCTTGCCAAGCTCCCCCATAATCAGGAGGAAAACGAACAAAAGCAGGGGCAATCAATGAAACCAGAACCATCCATCTTTGTATAAGAGAAAGCCAAAGGAACAGATTGTCTCAGCACATGCTCAGTACCCAGTCGAGAGCCCTGCCAGTGTGCACATGGTAAGAAGAGGGGGAACTATTAATCCCACTATAACCAGGAGCTACTTTTTCTGCTACAAAATCCAATTTCATCTATCAACCATTCTAGTAGAAACACATTCTGCTAATCAAAACAGTGAGGGTCCTGGGAAACCTACCGAGGGAAGAATTTGGATCAGAAGCACATGGGAGATGTCTGCTCTCTGCAGCTTGAGGGGTAGGCTGGGGAGGCATTTCAGGGTAATTCTTTAGTAATGACTGGTGCTTGCCAAAGGGAGGAGCTTTAATATAAATGCTTTCAACCTTAAGGAAAACCAGAAGGATAAAAATGTAAAGCCCATTAGCCTGAGACAGTCTTGCTGTTGTTTTGCATCCAGAAGATGCCAGATAGGCACTGGGTTCTGTCACGTGCCTGAGCAGTGGTGTAGATGTGCACATGGGTTAGATAAGGGTTTCTCCTGCAAAATAAACATATGCCAGAACCCTGACCTGTACTTGCTGTCCTCTTATGCCCCCAAATGTAGTCAGATTTGGAATGGGGTGAAATGTGTTGGTCTCAGTGCTACTCCAAATCTAGAAAAGCACAGAATAAAAGGGTGGAGAAGGGCCATTCCTAGTTCTTCTATCAGAAGCCAAATCTCCTTTACAGATGTGAGTTATTTTGATGACCAGCAATGGTCTGTTTGTCGGTTGATCCAGCCTTTGCTGTTGAGTTTTCAAAACAGGCATCATGCCCTGGAGGACTGACAATGGGCATACAGGATTAAGGATGCCATGACAATTAAATCTTATTTAAATCAAAGCTGCTGCACTCCCCAGTCACATGGGCAGTTCCTGACTCTTCCCTTGTATTTGCAGTGGCACTGTAAAACGAATTAAACCAGAGAGTGAGCAATTTTCATTGAACCCATGAGCTACCTTGGAGCTGCACCTGTATCTTGGGAGAGCTACTGGTTGGATTTCCAGCCCCATCAGTGACTTGCTGGATGCCCTTAGATGAGACTTTTCATCTTCCTGTTCTTTAGCTTCACTGTCTGTAAATATAAAGCTCAGGACAGCCAAACGTATGTGTAAGTTGTTAGCAAATTTACAAAGGACTAGTTAGAGCATAAACATAATAGGAGTAATAGTTTCTTTCTTTTAGATTGAACTATTGCACAGTGGCAACAATGATAATTTATTTCCGTCTTGGTTACTGTTCTTACCTCAGCTCTGATTTAGTAGTGCACATAAAAAAGGCCTTGAAGGTGACTAGAATAAATTACTATTTGATTCAATTTATTTCCAAACATTTCTAAACAAACTAAATATTCTGAATGTGTTAATTGATTTTTTTCAATTTCCATGGCATTTTTATTTCCCCATCTGTCCATTGACAGCTACTGCAGCAAGTCTGACAGAGGTTTTTTTTATGATCTCTGTGGTCATACAAGACGAGCGTGTTCCGCAATTACAAGTTCAAATATATACTGGCTCCATCTGAAATTATTTAGTTTATCTGTTGCAGCTCTGGGTTGACTTAGGAAAGCTAAGGTAATTTTTGCCTAATTTAATATAACACCTCTGATTTCTTGAAGGCAGAAGAGCCTCTGTCAATTTAAAACCCATTGATTTGTGGGCTCACTATGGCACTTGACACTCAGCAGCCACATCAAGACTGTGTGGAGCTGTGGAAAGGATGAGGAAGGTCATCAGGCAGCTTCCCTCATCCCATGATGAGGTGTATGCACTCCATCAAACACTTCTAGGGAAAGTATGGGGAACATCAGACCTCTTAGTCTCCTTCAGTACCACTCACTCCACATTTTATCTGGCAAATAAATATTCATCAGTGATTTGCAGCAGCCCCGCAGTCCCTTTCCCACCAGAATCAAATCCAACAGGTGTGGGTGGATGGGAGAGCCCCAAATTTCATTAATTTTCAGAGAGATGGGGAGGAAAGGGCAGGGGCCCTTTCACTAACAAATTTATTATGTAACCCACTTCTTATTTTTCCATATATGTATTTTATATTTTATTTTTACTTCATTGGTTCTCTGATGAACCCAGCATAGATCACGCATTTTCAAGGCTTCAGAGGAGTCAATGCAATGAAAACATGGGCAGTGCTTTCAACAGGGGGCCCAAACTAAGAGTGGAAATACAAGGACCATACAGTGATTTAGAAACTTATCCTATGGTTTATATTTTCCTCATGTACATAGCATTTACATAGCATATATTACTTGTTCTTCAGTGGTCTGTGTGTTTAACAGGTTAATTCTATGTGTAGAATGCTGTACCTCCATATGGGTAAAAAAGGTGGAAATAGTATCATTTTCATAGCAGGACTTCTCAATGATTTTACTAAGCCTTCATGAGTCTCACTTCAGCTGCTGGGCTGATGCTGGAATAACTATAATTTCAGCACTTATCTCCTTTTCTGGCTGAAAAGAATGAACTAAGAAAAGTGGTAGAAAGAGACAGCTGGAAGTGGAATATTTCTATTTCCCCCAGTCTGAGACACAGGGAAATATAATGTCTCTGAGAGAGCAGGGGAGAGGAAAATATACACTTTTAGGTTTGAAAATGGCTAAGCTACTGGCTGATTCCTTACTCCACCAATTTATCCTGGAAACTGTTAAGTTACTTTATCAGAATTCAACTAATCTCTTTTTTAATGCTTGAATCTGTATAACACAAGCTTCAATTGAATATGAGAGGGTGCATTTAGGAGAGCTGCTATTTTTGGCACTACTGCTTAGGAAGTAGTGTAGACTAGTGCAGATGTTGCATTTTAGTTCATTAAACCTAAAATAACAGCTAGGCAGTATTAAATCTTCCTGAAATTTCATTCTCATAAGATGGTCACAGATATGTATCTTTCCCAAGATTGTGAGGAATATGCAAAGGGTAAAAAGGTATTTTCAGCATGCATTTTCTTTCCCAATTCAGTCTCCAAGTCACAAGGCTTTTTGCAATATTCTGACCTTCCTTTAGTCCCCTAGGTGACTTGAACCTCAAGTAGAAAGACACAACAGGTAAGAAATATCAGGGTTTCACAGATTCTGAGGAAGGAATTACAGACATCTTTGGACAATCCGTTAAAACCACCCCAGCCAAGGCAGATAGAGAAAGTCTGTCTGCTTTGGGATGATGCAAGACTTCTATTATTGATGTTTAGCCTAAATCAATGAGGAAACATTAGTGGTTTAGAAACTCCAATCTAATCTGTAAAAAAAAAATCCTTCCATGTTTACTTTATTATTATGTTTGAATAATGTTCACATTCAGTGTTAAATAATATTTTACAGTAATTTAGAGAAAGGTGCCATGGTTCAGTAGCATCAAAGAACTTCTGTTTTTCAAAGGAAAAGTTATCTTTAGAAGGATAATATGATGCTATGTGATAAGATAGATGATTGAGACTCAAATCCAAGTGTGTCTCTGTGATAGCATGGTCTGGGATGAGCCGAAAGCATTTTAGACCATTATGGTCAGTTTGGACAAAGATTTTGTTAATTTTTTTAAGTTAGTCGGGACTTTTGATCCAGTTAGCCCCAGTTTCATTCAGAGAAATCTATCTCCTGAAAGAGATGTCCCAAAGTGAATATGGCAGTGAGACACTGGTCACCATGGGGGTCTGTGTAGTTGCTCCCATGACCTTCTCTCTGTGGACAATTGAGATGTAAGAGAGGGTTTGCAACGGATGACCCAGGCTGAAAGACAGCTGTGTCCCTTTTTCTGCTGCTTTCCTCTCTCCCAGCTGAGTAGACAAACAGCTTTTATCACTGATGTGCAGAGGAACACAATTTGATCCCAAAGGAGAAGTGTAGGGGTGCTTGAGAAAGCAGCAGACAGAACACCAGGGGAAGCTTCAAGGATCAACCCAGCACTTAAAGGAATGGTATCTGCTAAGGAAAATCCCTCTTGTTGACAGCTGAGTTTTCAACAGCTTGGAAAGCTGAGGCACCAGGTTACAGGACTGACAGGTCCTTCACTGGACAAGCAACATTGTCAGAAGATCCATCCCAGGACCTCATGGATTAAAAAAAAAGCCATACAGGCCATTGCAGGATAAAGGCAGCCCATCAAACAACTCCCAAAGCAGTAACTGTCTGTACCATGTGGGGCAGCCACCCTGAACAGGCTGAGAACTGCATGAAGAAAAAATAATGAAGAGTTATAACAAAGAGAGTGAAAGATGACAACTCTTATGGAATACGGTCTTTCCCCCTGCTTTCCCTAGCATCCTCTCTCCTTCTTTCCCCTCACTAAGGAACAGATGGTGCCTTTAATTTCAAGGAAACTAGAGTGAAACATTTTGATCCTTGCCATCTTTACCTTTCCTTGGATTTTAAGTGCTTGCTAAACCCCTCAGCTCCATAGTTTTTTCCTCTGTAACCAAGGCTAGAGATCTTGGTGGCATGCCTTCAGAGTGCTTTGGGATAGAAAGACAACCCCCAACAAAAGGTGAGGGGTCTTCACATGACTCCAAATGACGATAGAGAGGAGACCTATGCATAGGTCTATGTTGCTTCTTTCCTTTCCTCTGGATTCAACTTGACTGCCGTGTGGGCCCTGAATGTGACAGACAGGAAGAGCCTTTTGGGTTTTCTACTCCTGCAGATGCAGTCTGGGATGTCAAATTACTACAGAGGTTGCAGTAATTGCTGGTCTTTTGAGCTGGCAAATACTACCCCTTAATTTAGGATTTATTAATTTCAGGATAATCATGATTTATCATTCCCTGTTCCAGACGCATGAAACAAACACACTGTGATTGTTCCAAGAAACTAATCACTCTGTGTTTCTGACAGCAACAGAGACTTGCTATTCTGTAAAAAATAGCTCACATTCCCTGTGGTGTTCCCAGCAGCACACTTAAGCATTTTTAGGCAAAATCCCCTTTCCATAGTCCTCCCCCCTCCCACTGCCCCACTGCTCATGGCTTTTTCTCCAAAACCTTACTTCTGTGTGTATAATTTGCTTCTGCCCCTCTTAGCTCTTTTTCTGCCTGCATCCCTGATATGCCTTATGACCCTCTGGAAATAACCAACAGCAACATTTGAGACTACCATTTCACTTTATCAGACAACCAGAGACCTCGGGAACTCCTGAGCAAAGAGTGGTTGGAAAAACTGAGTAGTTGGCAGACACCTTAAGAACTTACATAATTTCCAAGGCAGAAGTGACAATGTCTAACTCATTCCTGGCAGATCTTTGTCTAATTTGCCTTTAAGGATTAAAATTAGGACTCCACAACCTTCACAGATGGAAGGAAGGAAGGAAGGAAGGAAGATTGGTTCAGTCTAAAGTTTTCATTCTAACATTCATGCCTGAAAAGGATGAACAGTGTCAGGCAGAAATTGTCATTTGTAGTTATTCAGATCACACCATAGCAATATGAGAATCACTGAAAAAAGGGTTCCTCCAATTTGTTATGCTGCTCTTGGGAAGTGTCTTGGGAAGAAAGTGAGAATGGAATGTAATTTTATCTTTTCATAATACTCTGCCAGCCTCCAGCAACTTTTGGCTTGGGGGTTTCTCAACCTGGAGGCAGTATCCATACTGAGTATCACTATCATAAACTTGCCGTTCCCTCCTGATTGCCTGAAAGAAAATTCAGTTTCCAGTAAGAGATAGCTCTACTCTGTGCTGCTGAAAAACCATCTTCCTTGTGTTAATTACCTACTAGTTTCATTTGAGGCCTCCTAGGTCTTACCTTTGGAGGTACAATGAGCAACTGATCTTTATTCATGTGCTACAGGCTGTTCATATCTTTGCCAATCTTTATCATATCACCCCTCAGCCATCCCTCCTAGGCCAGGGAGTCCCAGTCTACCTATTCAGTCTGTATGAAAGCTACTCCTCATGTTGTATCATTCCTCCTCAAACTTTTTGAATAGAACAATTTAGATTTTCAGGTGATGTGGCCAAAACTTTAACATTCAATTTGCTTTTTGGCTACTTTTGACCAGTGTGTGTTCTGTTGTTTTGGGGTTTCTTTTTGTAAATCTATACAACCTCTAAATTTCACACCCAGGTAGACAGCTCAGAAGCATTACTTTACAGCTAAAGTTACCTTGTCCCCCCCATGTTCACTGCTTTATGCTCGTCTACATTCACTTTAAGATGTTGTTCTAGTGCCCACTCATCCCGTTACCTAAGATCCTTTTCTCTTATCCTGTTTCTCAGTCTTAGAAGAATTTCCACTAATAATCTTCTATTAATCTCTTTAATGTAAAACCTGTTTATCTTTCAATTGATTTTATGCAATACGTACAAATATCTTCCCTCTGATCCTATTACTGCTTAAGTGTTTTTAAGAGTGTGTGGTGAGGGCCCTTATTGAAGACATGGAAAAGGACAAACAGGCAGATGCCGTCAACCAAAGATCTCCTGTATTTCCATGCTGGTTTTTGTCTTACAGGAAACCAATGCATTTGTAGAACATGATTTCGCCTTATCAAGCTATATTGAATTTCTCCCAATGTATCATATTTACCCAGCTTCTCTACCCTGCATAGTGATTTCTACTAAATTTATCAGTCTTACCAGGCTCTATTTCTCCCATTTTCTTTTGGAAGCATTTAAAAAGGCTGATGCTGTATTGGATACATTCAGGTGCTCAGTTCTAGGTCTGTTTTAAATAAGAGGCCATGGACTTTTATTATTTCAGCTATTTCATCCTTCAGTCCCTTTAGATCTGTTGGATGAACACCATCTGGTTCTAACATTTTCTTCCTATTCATTTTGTTTATTTGCTCCACACCTCTTCCACAGACATTTCAGCTTGAAATAGATCCTCTGACGATACCCATAAGGAAGCATTGTGCTGCAGGAAGCTCTCCAAGTTTCTCACAATGAACACAGGAGCAAAAAAAAGGAGATCATTTAGCCTTTTCTGTTACAGCTATCTCTTCCTCAAGGACTGGTTGTCTGTTGACCCTATCATTCCTCAAACCCTTCAACTTGCCTAATATTCAAAAGAAGCATACAGTTGCAAATCACTTCCCAGATTCCTTCAGACTCATAATATTTTGATGTAAGTAGAAGCAGTCCCCCTCTCCAATCTGACCATGACTGGGGACATCCTGTTTTGCAGAAAGATCCTTCCGTATGGCAACAATTAATTTTTTTCCCAACTACTGTTTGTATATACTACAGATAAACTGAGAGGGTCTGAGATGTAGGCTCAGACATATATTATGATCGAGTATATGAGCTTAGATTGTGCACTTTGAAGTAGAATCCTTGCTGTTGATCCTCTTAGGCCTGTGCTTACTTTGAGCCCTATAAATGCTCAGGCCCTTTAAATAATAGGATTAAAGTAATCATTTGCTTGCTGATGTGAATTTCATGTCTAAAACTTCACATAGAGCTGAAAAAATATACCATCCATTGTCAGCCCAATAGGCATATGGATTGTGTTTGTCCCTGCCAAGTTTATATTCACATGGCTGTCTAGTGGAGTTGCAGTCTTAATGTAAATGAAATTCAAATGTTGTGAGTAAAATGAAAGAAAGACTTGTAACAATGGCTTGTCTTGAAGATAAAGTGTCTCTTGCTGGAATTTGTAATTTTGGAATAAGTAATTTTTCTGAATCATTAAAGACAAGTCAGAACTCACATTATGAAGCAGTGCTACTCCTTCTGCTTATCCCTAATATCTTACCAGAAAGTCCAATGAGTCCCGGCTGGGTTGCTAACATGTAAATGCTTTACCTGACTGAGCACCCCCCGTCTGTCTGTCCCTGAAGAGCCTGTCCACAATGATGCTGACTCTTCCCTATATCCAGAAGGATTTCCAGGAACCCAGACTCCTCATTTGCAAGGAAGAGTTTCTAACACTTGGCTAGCCAGAAAAAAATGTGGGGAAGGGTCTGGCTTGTCTGGCAGCAAACACAGCACTGTCAGGCAGTGGGAACTTCTCTTGCAGGAGAGGGCAGAGGAAGATCTGTGAGGAAGGCAGCTGCTCTGCCTGAGTGCCTACAGCACTTCCACAGTCATGCCCACACTGCTTCTTCTGCTGGTTTCTCTGTGAGCATGCCCTGGACCCAGAGCTGTTTGCTCTTTCCTTTAGTAATCTGCAAATCCACCCTGTATTTGCATTAGTGAACACAGGGTGAAAAGGCAGAAAGGAAGCATGGCTGCCCTCAGATCTGGCCCTTAGAAGGCCCTTCTCTTTTCTGAATTAGGAAAAAGTGCTATTTTTCTCCACTAAAAGGATGTTGAGAGAAGAAATACTCGACAATGTGAAATGCAGGCAATGTGAGCACATAACACACAACATGTTTAACCTGTGCTCAAGAATATTCCTGTGTGGGGCTTACGTGGTGGAGTTGAAAGCTACAACAAACAGTTTGTTCTGAGAAATTCCTCTCTTTTATTGTTCTGTACCAAAAGTGCCATGCTGTATCTCTCTCTTTGTATCATAATTATTGTTCTAAGCCCCTGAGTGTTCCACAGCCTTCTACACCCAATGCTGGAGGCTGTGAGATGTGTTGCAATGGAAACCATGCATAGGAAATTAGGAGACCCAGAGTTTAAAATATGGGATAAATAACAGAATAATGGGCTTCTGTGTGGTGGCATCTACGGCTTGCAGGTATTTCTGTGTTTTCATATGGTAATCTCTAGGCCTGTTGGGCTTTGCTTCCCTAGCCATGGACTACCAAAAAAGAGCACTAGTCAATGCTGTCAATGCTTCCCTCCTACAGAAAACATGCAAATTTCTAGGGAGGCTTTGGTGAAAATCTGCTCACCTTGACAGGGAATATGCTGATCTGAAAGCCCACTAGCTTTACTTATGGAGTGTGTGAGACAACTTCTGTCTCCCAACGTATGTGCTCATTTTATTCTCATGAAAAAGTACTTATTTTCCTTTTTAAGGGAGAGTTTTACTCTAACTTATTGTGATATGGGAGTTGCACAGACACTGCAGGGAAAAAAAGAATGTTATAAAAGAGAACATGTATAAGTGGCTTCATAAAAAATATTACTGAAAATATGAAGTGAAATTGAGGGAAAATATTTTTTCTTCTAGCTCTTTCAGTTTCACTAATTCTTGGTAACATGTCTTAACAGTAGCCAGTAAACCAACCTGCAGCAGAAACGTTTTGAGTTTTATGGAGTTGATGGATTCCTTTGAAATGTCTATGGTAGTCCTCCTTCCATGTTTGTCAGAGGGAGTTGGGCAAAACCAGGCAAAATTGCTCCAGCTTCTTTCAGAAAAACTAGGACTCTGTGTAATATGACCTATGCTTCTCAAAGCTGATCAGTGTTAGATCATGAACATTGTTGAAACAGTGTGAGATTTACCAGCATGAAACTGTGCTCACTGTGATATAAAGCCAAAGATGAAATATTGCAGTCAGTAATAATTCATCTCACTGAGAAACAACTGTGTCAGAGTGTCTGTGGTTTGGTTAGACGACACACAGCTACAAAAAAGGAAAAATGGTAAGAAAAAATATGAAAATGCACTTTTATGGTACAAATCTACATGAGTTTGGCACTATTGAAATTAGGAGGAAAAGAAAGGGATCTGAGTTTTGTCAAAATAATCCACGGATGCTTCTGAGAGAACTCCCATTGATATCTGTGGGGCCAGGATTTCACCCCCAAGTCAGTATTCACATTCGCTTCCTTCTCTGGCTTTCTTCCTTGTAAAATAGCCTTTTACATTTTCTGTATTAAAGAAGTGTTTGAATGAGCCTGCCCCCTCACAGCCTCTTGCCAGCTGCAGTCAAAGGTCTGCCTTGTTCTGATGGCTTACTGTTTGGAAGGGAAAAAGTAAAGTTATTCATACATTAATCATATTTTTAAATGCTAGGTAAGAACAAAGTATTATTGTTGGAAACACTGCCTTTAGAATGGCTTCACTTTGGAAACAGTCACTTTGGAATGGCTTTGGGTCTTTTTGTTGAATTTCACTTTTAAATTCAAATCCAGTGAAAAATCACAGCTTTAGTATGTATGTTCCTGCATTTTATTCCAGATAAAGACTTTTGGCCAACACAGTTTTTTAGAAAAAGCTAATGCTTTGCTGTACATGATTGGAATGCTGCTTCTGCTCCTTGTTTTTAAAAGGGAACACTGTCAATACACCAGTGGCTGCAATACTTTAACACTAAGTGCCCAACCAGGACGATTTTCTTATTTTATTGTTTTAGCCTGAGGCTTGGAAGATAGCCAAAGAATTTGAGGACATGAGAAAATTTCTAGTATGCAAGAAGTGGGACTACTCTATTAAAAAATACTAGTTTTTTACACAATTTCCTTATTGCACAATTTACTGCGGAAGCACATCAGCTTAGCTTAATAGCAAGATCTTGCAATATCCAGACAAGGGAAGGCAGCTGCCATGTCCCACTGGTCCCACTCTAAAACACTGCACTTTCTGGTGGGACATGCTGCCTTTGAGCTCCAGGTAACTTAGAAAACTCATCTCACCAGTGCTGGGGACTAGAAGATTGGAGCTCTGAGCAGATCTGACCAGACCACAGTGTAATGGCAAGATGATGATTGCTGGAGAACAGGGAGACATGTGGAGGTGCTGGCTGCAGTGTCTGGACACGTTAAGTCTTCCAAGGCATCCATGCGGGGACAGTAAGCACCAAGATAAGATAGGTGTATGCCCAGAGAGTTTGGTATTTTGCATTACTTTATTCTTCCACTTAAGTTATGTGCTGCTCTTGATATGAAAGGTGGAGCAAACTTGTCCCTAAGCACGTTGCCTCAGTGCCACCTACACTGTCACAGCCCCACCAGCATAACCCTGGAAAGCTAAGCCAGACGTGATGTATTACCTGAGGACATCAACTGTGGCAGTGAGTGCCCATCACGGGTGAGGTTGGATACATGGGGGCAACCTCAGAGGCCGTGTCTTTACTCATAAACCACACAGGACACCAGGATGCTCCCAGGCACTGAGATTCAGTCAACCATGCTGGTCTGCTTATGAGATGCAATGTAGGGCTCTCCCCCCGGGCATGATCTAAGAGCAAATCCTGTCCCTAGGACGTGTTTTGGATGTATTCACTTGATTTCAGAGGCCATGAGTGTGTAATGGGCTGGGCACAGCCCCAGGGCTGCACTTCCCTCCGGAGCACTGCCAGGCACATTGCCATGGCAGAGCCCAAGAGACAGCCCTGGAACCTGACCAAACCGCTGCACCAACTGCACCAATGTAAACACCTACCTCTCATCTAAAGTCAGTGCATCTCCAGCAGCTTTAGACCAAGTAATTGTCTACCCTTCTGCCTTTGAAATCCACACGTAGTATCTGACCTCAATCCCAAACACTTTGAAGTGGGCAGTCCTTTCCTACAAGCACTGGCTTTGGGTCAGGTCTAAGGAGTCCTGCCCCTCAGGGTACCAGGGACCTGAGATCCTATCAAAGCCTGTGAAGAACTTAGCATTTTGAAGAAAACTTTCTTTCATTTAATTTCTTGAATAATGGAATAGTAAACAAACTCTGGTGCAATGTGTGATAGCTTTAGCTTTTAGGCTAAAAGTAAATTAATATTTCTTACCTTTTTGCCATATTTTGTGATCCTTGGATTTAACAGCCTTTGGTTATAAGAATATTTATAATAAAAATGTGTGTGTAAATGCATCCAAACAAATGTACACACATGCACAAATAATCTTATTTTCCCTAAGAAGTGGTCTTTTATTAGCTTAATTTGAAAATTAATGCTCTCACGAGAAGAGGTTAAAAGTAATTTAATGTAACAATATCCTGATTATTGGCATTTGGCAGTTATTGCTAATGCTATTTTACAGGCTAGTTTTGATAGGTTCCTACTTTGACATCCGGTTATGATTCAGTGCTTTGCTTTCTTTTCCCTTTTCCCTCAGCTGCTGTAATCCGTAACAAGTAATTGTTTAAAACACGAAATCAGCAAGCATCGCCTGTAATTTTCCTTTTTTTCTTTCATGGCCACTAGAAAATGGCCTGAAAGAGGAAAAAAGAGTAAAATGTTCCTTCTGTCTGTCCTCTTTTTTTTCCACTATCTATTCATTTTCCAAACATTCAACATAAAGAAGAAAATGCTGATAGAGGGGGAAAAAAGCTCCAAAAACTCATTAAAAGCTTTCTGCCTGAAGTAATTCAGTTTGCTATTCAAACCAGGGAAGTGTCTATAGTTACATATGGTTGTGTTCCTTGAGAACGTGAAGACATGACAGTGTATTATTGGTGAAGAAACTAAAGAGCAGCTGTTAGTTAGCACCTGGTTCCCAACAGCAGACTGGGAATACGAAGAGGGACTCTCTGTGTGTACCTTGGCAGCAAGAAAGGAACAAACATCTTAAAGTCCACTCTTCCCCTGAGAAAGCAGCACTCCCCTCAAGATGTCTATGCAGGGCCCTGAGAAGTGATGGCAAATGGTAGCTGGAAAGGAAAAAAGGGGCTCAAAAGACAGTGAAAACCAAAACAAGGCACTGTCTTACCTTGCTGCAGGCCAGTGCTGCCTCTGCTCAGGAGTCTGTGAACGATGGAGGACAGGACAGACTTGTCTCTTTATTGGATTGCCCAAACTATATGTTTCATAATTAGACAGTTGGGCATCCGTGCTTTGGGTGAGCTATAAATACAATATCTCCAAAGCAGCAGCCACGGGCAGGAGATAAGGACTGCAGCATCTCTGTGCTAACCAGCCTTTTAAGGCATCACTGCTAGAGCTGCATGAGGGCCCCCATGGAAAGGGCTGTTGTGCCCTTGAGTAGTGCCAGCCCATCACTTTGCTGCATTTGGGAGTGCCTTCAAAAGGAGGTGCTGCAATACACCCCAAGGAGATGGTGATATTTCAGGGCTTTTCAGTATTTTGGCTGAGATATGAGAAACTCTAATTTATTAATCAGATTATTTGTGAGGCCTTTGGGATTGACAGAAACACCTTAAGAAGTGCTGACTGCTCTGTGGATGTAACAAACTCCAACACCCCTTCATCTGTCCATCTGTCCACCCAAGGTGTGCAGCCCTGTTGCAGGGTAGTTTGTGTCTTGTGTCCTGTTTTGGTCCTGCACCTCCTCATGCAGGAAGCTGTCGTGCCACCTCACTACAAAGACAGCAACTTTAGAGACTAGCCTGAGATCACAAAGTAAGCCTGTGCTGTCAGCAGGACTGTGGCTCAGGGGTGAACTTTCTCACTTCCTGCTCCAAGGTAAATGTGATGCTGGATGAAGGGGACACTTGTACATAAAAAAAAAAGAGGTTTGAGATGGAAAAAAGCTTTTTCAGTAGCTCCCATGGGGAGAGTCTTGCTGGCTGTGGAGGAAAAGCTGTCCAAGCAAGGCTCAGTGTAGAGGTGGGGTTGCAACCTGCCTACCTCCTTGCCAATATTGGGTGCATCTCTGCATTTTAGTGTACTTACTTCTGCAGAGAAAGTTGTAGCAGAGACATGGTTCTTGATACAAAGTTGAACTATTTTAAGGGAAAGAAAAGGAAAACCTCTTTAAGATGGGGAGGTGAAGAAACAGCATCAGGCAGACTCTGCATGCAGGCAAATGACTCTCCTTTCCACACCAGCATACTCATCTGAGGAAGTGCTCTGCTGTTGAACTGAGGTTGCCAGTTGTTCCTCCTCCTGGCTGAAGCAGCAGTACTTGATGAGGGATTCAATTTCTTTGCTGGATTTATTTATTACTTCCATGGTCCTGAAGAACACCTCATTCCCTTCATCTCCCTCTTCTCTCTCTTTTCTTCAGAGGTCTGTTTGAGCAGTAGCCCTTAGGAGATAGCATCACCTCCCAGATTGTCTCTGAGCAGTTTGGACTGCAAGTGTAGGTCAAGCTGCAGAGACTGGATACTAACACAAACTGTGTGCCAGGCTTTTTGGCATGACAAACTGATTTATGGTTTGACATGGAGCCCAGTCAGGTTTTATGGTTTTAACTCCAAACCAATGAGAAGTTGGCATCTGAGGCATTCATCCTAACATTAAAAAGCTCACAACAGCATGTCCTCAGCCTCTGCCAAGCAGCATGATTTGACAGCCTGAGTCAAGCCTCTGGGAGAAAACGATTTTCACACATCTCCTTTTATCCATGCAGAAATGCCTAGCTTCCAAGCACTGTGGATGAGGAGCATGGCCCGGAGACTTTGGTTAGGGAGATAAGAGAAATATCCCACAAAGTATTGTTCCTCCTAGATCTAGCGCCTTTTGCCTCATGTTCCTTTAGCTACCATGTAAACAGTCCTTTCACATTTCCTAGAACAATAAACAGTTATGAAAAGCTGTTTAAGCAGCAAAAATGGGGTAGTTAAGACATATGTTTGGACAGCTCTGGAAAGTCTCGACCTTTTCATGTTAGCCAATTTTTTTGTTTGCATGATTCAAAGGTCCGGCTGGTGTTGTAGAAACAATCTGGATAAACGATGGTTGTCCCCTGGCCCAGTCCAGGATGTTCTGGGCACTAATGACATGTTTAATCCCCAGGTGTCCGCCTGACTGCAGAGCGTATTTGGATCTGGTGTACACATCCAGCAAACAGGGACCAGCTTGGGATAAATGTTGGCTTCCAGAACACTCAATCTAAAAACTTGAGAAGGTGGATTACAGATCTGCTAATGCAAACATTACTGCTTTTCCCTCTGCTAAGAGCAAATGTTGTCTAAAGCTGGTTACCCCACATTGTCCCGCTAGTGTCGTTTTGGGGGCTGCTTTACTCTCAAGGAGCCTCACCAGGGAAAGGACTCCTTGCAAGAGGATGCTGCCAGAAAGCTAAAGCATCAGCAACACATCAGGCCTTGATCCTGTGCTCCTGGCAGCAGGTAACAGCTGAGCCATTCCCTGAGACGGGCAGGGGAATGCCCCCACACTTGGGGCACCAGCACTTCCAAGGTACAGAAGGGTGGCTGGCTAACAGTAGAGGAGAGGTATTCCTGTGGATGTTGTCAGAAGCAGAGACATCTCCAGGTGTCTCAGTAATACAATGGTATTGGAATCTAGCCTTTATGAAGAGGGATGGGGGCTGAGGCTCTCTATCCCAGTGCAGTGATGGCATTGCTTGGCACAGGCCTCCTTGCCATTTCCATGAGGCTGTAGCCTTGCTGCTTCCATGACTAAGGCACTGGCAGGAAGCAAATCAAGAATTTCAGCCAGCTCTCTACTCCAAGGCAATGGAATGTGTATGTACAAGAAGAGCTGCTTTACAATCACAGAATTATTTAGGCTGGAAAAGATCTTTAAGATCATTGAGTCCAAACATGCTTTAGAAATGAGACGGAAATGCTGCAAGCTGTTTCCTGTGGAAACCATACCAAGCTGCCACTAGCCATTCACTGCTGTGAGGTTAGAGGTTTTACCACTAATCCCTCACAATAAGGATTCACCCTGATGTTCTCTGCAAGTCACAGAGGATGTCGGAGTCTGGGCATCCAAGAAGAACGTAAATGTTCAGGATAGGTTTAACAAACCAAAGTCTAACCAGCTTGCACTGGTACTGTCTTTACTAAAAGAAGAGCTCTACTAACAGATATTCATAGGAATCTGCCCTTGCTATCCTGATATTTGTGTTCATGGCAGGTAGCACAGCGATTAAAACTGTGTTATGATGTTGTTGAGCCTTTAATCTAATTTGGGGGATTTAGAGGTGGGTTCTGTACATATGATATTGACTGCCAGAGACTTAGCAGCAGAGCCAGAGGGGAAGAGGGCACCTGTGGAGATTGTGCTGGTAGTTAATATTTTGCAAACACTTCACACTCAGGTCCTCACAGTGAGGAAGATGGGACTAGCATTTGCTGTTATGAACAGGGGATTCAGCTGTGTTAGCAAGACATCTGCCTGTCTGCTTTTTCTAGCCCTTCACAGCCGCAGGTCACACCAATGCCTTCCAAATCAGACACCTGCACATAAAACTGCACACCCAGCTCCCCCACACCTGTGGGAGGAGCATGCTCAAATGCCAACTCCCACGGAAACCTGCCCACAGCTTTGGCCATCGTCTGACATCTTCAGGCCTTCCCACACCTGTGAAAGTGCTTGTGGCAGCACTTGGGCTCTAGCAGCAGCAGCAGGCTCAGGGATGCCAGTGACCTTCACATCTCTGGGGATGGGGAGTACCTGGAGGGTCCCAACCCCACGTCCCTCCTGATGGGCAGCTCTCCTCATGGAGACCATTGTGCCCAGACTATGGAGCACAGGTGAGATGTGGGTGCTTTCGTATGAAGCAGCCAAGCACGGTGATTTCCAAGGTCCTCATCTCTGCCTGATTTCTCCTCCTGCCCTGTGTTTTGAGCTGAAGCTCCAAGAAGATGTCATTGCTGCAAAGATATGCTCAGGCTTAAGAGCAGGTTGAAGCACTTGGAGCACTGTGACCTGCGTGTTTTCCATGGATGCTCTCATCAGCAATTCACCTCTCCCAGTTTTTGCCATCAAAAGCTGGCATTTGGTGTAAGCCAATCATCTGCGTGCTTTCTGTGGGGACTGGAGGTGCCTATCTCCTGCTGCTCACTACCTGGTGAGAGAAGATGGCTCACACCAGACTTTCTTTATGCAAGTGCCATAAATTTGGTCACCAGCTGACTTCTGGCCACTGAATTTATGTGAAATATGCCTCACTCAGCATGAGATGTCCTGGCTTTGAGTAGCGTGCCACAAAAATGCCTGTGTTGGGTGAGATGTAGGTTAACCTAGCCTATTTTCTTGCCTCCAGCCAGTAGTTCGTGCTTGGGAATATATATCCCAAAACAGTTTCTTGAATTCCCACAGGTTTTGGATTGGGAACTCTCTGGGACAGAAGCAAATTATATTTAATGACCTTGATGCATTTTTTTTTCTTTTCTTTCTGTGAATTTCCTGCTGTTTCTGATCCCAAACTTGAGGTGTTTGTTCTCTCCCATGCCCAGCTGCATGCTCTGCTGCTTGTACCCCTCAGGCCTGGTGGCAGTCACATCTCAGAGCACAGGCAGGAGGTCTTCCCCTAGCACAAACAATGCCACGTTTGGGTAAATGATGCAGATGTGCCTCAGTTTGAAAATTCAGATGTCCAGCTCTCTCCAAAACCTCTAAAACCAAACTTTGCATGGAAAACTTAGGGAAATTTTCCCTTTCTCCCTCTCCCCTTCCTGTGTCCCAGTCACACTGAGGGAGATGAATCGAGTCCCCAGGCTGCCTTTCTGTGCCTACTTAAGGGCCCCATGTCAAAGGGTTCATTCTGCAGGCCTGATGGTACAGCACTGACAAATGCCCTGAGTAAAGAAAGAACTGGGTGGTGACTCTTAAGCCAGAGGGAGCTCTGGATATATTTTCAGAGTACAAACAAAGCTGGAAAAGCAGAAATCCTTTCTTCTTCACTCCTCCATTTATCTGCCCAGCAAATATCACAGCTCACAAAAGGTCACTGCTCTTAGCAGCTGTTTCATGGCTCCATCTCTGCCCTTTCCCATTTTGGCTAAAATACCCGTTCAGTATGCTTTAGCTGCTGGTTTTGGATCATGCTAAGGCTTCTTCAGTCCAAAACTAAATCTACCCTCATAATCCACCAAAGTAAGTCTTTACAAAGCTAAGCAGGCTTCACTTAACAATAATAAAACCTTTTGTGGTTTTTAGTGACAGAGGGATCCAAGTGATGGCCTGAGTTCAAAGCACATGAGAGAAGCAATCCCAGTAACACTGAATTTTGGTGCCCTGTTTGCCCACTTATCTGCCTGTTTGAGCTAATGCCTTTACCCCACTCTACCTAACTCCACCAGTGAGTATATGTGCAAAAACTTCTTTCAGGACTCCATTTAGAAGAGATGTGTTTTCTCCTGAGGTAACTCTTATCTCAGAGAAGTATAGTGCTGTGACACCAGCAGCAGGTGTCAGGAGTTGCTGCTAGCAAAATGAAGAAATCAAGAGCCCGGCCTGCTTTGCCTGCCTCCGAGTATGAGGCTGCTTGTATGGATCAGGAATTTTAGGCTAAGCAGTTTTATTTTAGCATGTACAAAGACAAAAGCAGATTTTTGTAATAGAAGCTGTAAATTGCCTTAAGCATAGATGTAATCACAAGCCCCCCCACCAAATAAGTAATAATAATCCCAGCTCTGACATTAATTCGTGGTGTGACCTTAGACATAACACTCACATCCATTATCCAACCTGGCAAGTACATGCAAGTCCCACTGAGGGACAGAGATGGTGCAAGTGCCAATTGCTTTGAAAAAGAATCAAATTAAGCTCCCAAGGGGTCAGGTTTCCCACTTGTAGGGGAAACTTTGAGAGAGATGACTGCTCAAGAACAAGATCTGAAAAATGCACTGAAATTATAAAAAACCCCAGCCCTCAGTGGACTTGGAGTTTTCCACACCTTCACAGCCAGTAAAAAGATCTTTCTGTTAGGAGCACATTTCCCTACAAAAAGTCCCATGACTGGCTGTGATAGCTCTTTCCCCACATCTTCTGACTCAGGTTTCATGCTGAGTGAGGGGTACATGGTCCCCAGAAGAGGTGCTTCAGCACCTCAAAATCATCCTGTCTGCACCCATTACTACATTGCAGTCAATAGCTTGTTCTTAGGCTACATAAAGTAGGACTTCAGATGCAAAATTATTATGACATTCTACTACCTTCAAAGGCACTTCCCAAAACAGAGTGCAAATAGAAACTAGGATAATGCAGCTGGAAATGGTGATAAAACTAAAATCTTGCACAAAAATATTTAAGCCTTGTACTGTGTCTGCTCACTGTGAAGTAGGGCAGTAACCCCCTTTCTTGATATTGCCCTAATGTAATCCTGGTGGCTGAGGTTAGCCTGCTGAAGGCCATCATGTACAATTTGAAGCAAGCCCAGCGATATTAAGAAGTTGTGTTTATGAAGAGCAGCTGTTGGTGTTACAGAGTACGTCCTTCCTTCCCCTGGAGACACAACCAGCTGGTAACTCAATCTTTGCTAAGCTTTGCTGAAAGAAGTGCAGCCTAGAGCTACTGTGTACCTGTTAGGCTATTCAGCACCATGAGAAGAATTTCACTGTAGAGCCCAGATTAGTCTGGATGCAAGCACTCAGATTAATGTCCATCCTGCCACCTGCCACTGCCCCTTCCCCAGATCCTGTACGTCACTACAATAAACTTCAAATGCTTCTTTTCTCTTTTCGTTGGGCCACTTATTTTCTCATACCTAACATAAAAAGCCTGAAGATGATTGAATTAATACTTCATCTGTTTCAGTGACGCCTTTTGTGAGAGCTCATAAGGATCTCACTGGTGGATGAAAAAAGTTATGTATATTAAAACTGACACTAATTTTATGGTTAAGTTTAACAGGGAACATGATATTTACCAGGACGACAGCTCTTTATGGCACCTCAGTTAAACAATAGTTACTTCTGGCATCATCAGGGTTGTTCCAATTTTTCAAAAACAATTCAAAGACTAATTATCACCTCTATGGGCATGTATTAATTTGAAAGACTTGACAGACATATTTAGCTGTTAAGTTGTTGGAGCACAGAAATCAAAGCATGCTGAGCAAAGACGTGACGTGTCTTTGCTATATGGACCTTCTCAGCCAAGACTAGCTAAATTTCTACACACTGATCAAAATGTACAAAAGAGCTCTGTAATTTTCAAATTGTTGTGGAAAAAAAACCCCCACAGCATCTTTTTTATGCTTTAAAAAGATGCACTTATGTTCAATATGACCAAAGGACAGTGAGATTAGGGTCTTTATCATGCAAAATCTGCATTCTGTTTTTGCACATATCCTGGCAATGAATTTGCTGACCTTTTTCTAATGCTACCTGTATGCATACTTCACAAAACCATCATCCAATGTAATACTAGACCACCTCAGTATGACCACAATTTTCTTTGCATTTCTTTCTGTGTTCCATCATCTCTTTTCCTCTTAGCTGTTATGGCTGGCACACTACACATCTCCCCTGCTTCCTTTCTGCCCCAGATACCTGCAGTGTCAGCACTGTGGTCTTCCAACCTCCCCTCTCCACTCAAGCCATGAAACCTGCAAGGTAATCCTTTGAATTGCTGCCTCCTTAGCCTCCTTGCCACCACTTCTTTCCCCTCAAGGATTAACAGATGTTTCCTCAAAACATCTGCTGTTTTCCACATTTCCCTCATTCCCCTCACCTCCCCATTTAACCTTATTTCCCTACAGCACATTATTACTCTTCGTTTGCCATTGACAAATGTCCTTGTGGTATTCCTCACCTATCCAGCCCTGCACAAGCATGTGTGTCTGGCCCCGTGCAGGCAGGATGTACCAAACCAGGGCAGGAGCTGCGGCCATCTGTTGCAGCTGTTGTTTTATGGCTCCTCGCCGTGCTGGAGGAGTTCCTGTCTCTCGAGCAGGAGGGCTGCAGAGAGCAGTTGAAATCGACAAATCACCCAGACACGTCAGGTATGCCCAGCTACAGCGATAAGGGCAGCTGCTGAGTGCAGCCCAAGCACCTCTTGGAAAACACTTTTGTAAACAAATCTGCCATTGAATTTTTGGACCATAAATATTAAATATCCTGGACAGCACCCTGCCGAGATGAAGACGAGAGGTTCACAGCTCTCTTTGATCTCTGATTGTGCTAAACTTGGCTCCTGCTCAGCAGACAGCAATGCTTCTTTCTGTCTTTTAGGAAAAATTCGCTCTTTTGCAAGAGTGTATTGAGAAGAAGGTGTTTTTTCTGAGTCTCTGCAGGAGCCATGGCCATCACCTGTAGTTTGAAATTGATCTTGGGCCTGAACAGATTCAGTAGTTGCCAAACCTAAAGAAATATGAAAAGAAAGACCTCCTGGCATCATAGAGTCTAGAACTAAGGGAGATGAACAAGTAGAAAGAAAGTGAAGTTGTTATCTCTGCCTTGCATGCTGAAATGCGTTTAGAGCATTCAGTTCTGCATATCATCACAACAAATCCTAAAGCAAGACTGGATCCCAGACCTGTGGACTCTGTGACTCTGATCCTGCTCTGGTCCTGATCTTTCATTGTGTCAGAAAGGGGTCTGGAGACAACTTTGCCTTCTGTAAATCAAACTTTTAGTAAAAAAGATATTGACTATTGGCAGATATTGATGGTGATATTGATGATGATAAGGAGGAGGAGAAGGAGAAGGAGGAGGAAGAGGTGAAAGCGTGGTAGGGCAAGGCCAGGGGATCCCAGAAACACAGCTCTCAAAGTACCCTTTCTGGCACAGTTGTTTTAAAGGACTAAATTGAGAAGTCTTTCACATATGGGACCTTTGCTGCTATGATGAAAAATTACTTGTATCATCTCTCCATGTGACTCAGGCAGTTCTGCACTTTTTCAAGCATGTCAGCAGCTCAAATTGCTCAGCTTTTTCTTGGTAGCTCTGTAGATTTGAATGCCAGAATCTTATTGAGGACAACCGTTTCTGTATAACACTGTCCAGCCAGCAGTGCTTGTGAAAAAACAGAAGTTATTTTCTAAGTCAAAACCATTTTTCACAGAGATGTGATCACGTTAATGTCAAACGGCCCAAATTATTCCTCCTGTTCGTGTGACGATTGCAGGGGTATCTATAGCCCTTACAAAAGAAGTAGAAAGTTCTGCCATCAGCAACCAGTTTTGAAATTTTACAAGTGAGGATTTTCACCACTGTCCGATATGAAAACTAAACACAAGGACTGCTTGATGCATCGGCTAATGTGAATCCTGGATTTGGGAGAACAGATGAAAAATAAAATTGTGTTAATAGAATATGGAGTGTAATAAATTACTTTTGGTTTTAATGTTTCCCGGAAGTCTCTCATCCAGTACTTCAAAACCTTTGAAGAAAGAGGATGCCACCTTGGTGTATTTCAGGGTCATAGTTCATGCCAAGCATTTTCATGTCATTTTCACCCTGAAATAATTTGATTGCCATTAATTCTTGTCTCAACACAGTCAAGATCTAATTAACTCTGTGTATTACCACTGTTTATATCTACTATGATTGTTAACTTATTCATGTATACTAGCTGGTGTTTTCAGTGTAGAAAAAAATTAATGCAAGGAGGCCTGAACCTTGCTCTGCCTTTGAGGAGAATCTCTCCTTCACAGTCAATTAAGGTAAGCACCAAGATATTTTGTCTGGGCAGAAGAGCACACCTATCCAGCAGGCACCAATGCTTCCCAGCTCAGGCAATGGCATGAGTGGGAGAGATGTGATGAGGACCTGAAATACCCCAGGGGAGAAAAGAGGTGTGCAAGGACATGCATACCCCTGAATAAACATCCCTTCTATGAAATACATGCTGTGGACCAGGTCTTGCTTAAAGACAAGTTTCCAGCTGAAAGATATGCGAGCATGCTGAGAGCATTTTAACAGGACAAAACAGATAACAGAATAATCTGTCTGCAGCTGTAAGTTTTCTTTTCTTTAGGCACAGCTGCCTCCAAATAAGGAGATTGTAATGCTGATCTTTGGATTCCTGAATAAATTCATTCCTTGCTTTATCTTCAAGTCTGTCTGGTGGTAGGAGTGATTTAAGGATAACTGGCAAGCCACCATCATTCCATTCCCATACAAGCCACAATTCACTAAAGGGGGGTGGACTGTTCTAGAAAAGATACAAAGCCAGAGGTAGCCAGATGCTTCTCTGCAGGTTGCATGAGACATTGTGAAAGCTGATAAAGAGGCTTGTAAAGGAAGTCTTCTTGGGACACAGTCTTCATGTCTGGAAAGCTGGGAAAGTGCCTCAGCAGGGATTCCATCAAGTTCAGGGTGCTAGGGCTGGCTGAACTTCGTGACCTTTGGGCTATAGATGAGGCTGCTGCAGCTCTGTGTTCATGGGTCCAGCCTGTAGTGAGGCTGAGCATATATTCCTGATAGGCAGACGCTCACATGCACGCAGTATGCACATTGCTGGCTACATGGATCAGCACAAAGGGGAATCAGTGCTGTTATCTGCATCACTCACACAAATATGAGCAGCACAGACAGCCCCACCTTGTTGCCCCTCTCTGGGGAATCAGGTCTGAAGGCTGCTTCTGGGATATAAACACAATGTACGTCACTTCAGGACATACTTCAGGAGCTGGTCGTAGACACCCTGTTCTCTACTTGGCACCTAGCTCCCAGTCCCCTACAGCTTGGATCCATGAGCCCAAGAAGTTTGTGATTCCCCTCTGGGTGCTGGTACTCCCTAATCCTACTAGTCTGGTCCGAAGCTTGGCAGCACTCACACTAAATGGCTCAAGACAGAGAATGCACCCTCAGAGAAGATAGGTAGAAATAGGATCTAGTGAAAATACAGGATAGGTAGTGGTGTAGAAGCACAGGATTCCATCAAGCAAGTGTACACTCAATTGTGCCTTTTTATTTCTTTTCCCCCTCTATTTCCTTATGTTTGTTATCCTCACAGTTCATCTCAATTCCTTCATTTTTCCACTTCTGGTCTTTCCCATCAACATCCCTTACTGAGACCCACACATTCCCACGGTCCCCTGAAAACCTACTGTGAGACTTTTTATCCAAGTCTCAAATTGTCCCTCCTGTGCATACTGCATTAAGTCCTGCATCCTTTTAGGCATTATCTCCCTGTGTACGGCTCTCTGACCTGTTGGGCTGTCCCCTCGCGGGTTTCTTTTCTCTTGATGGTGGTAGGGAGTTGATTCACTTGGGCCCTATTTTCACTGCTCAAGTCAAATTAGGCTGCCTCCATCTGTCATTGATCCTTGCTGCTCTTACTATTTACTTCTTTGTTACTTGCCCTTTAGACACATAATTTAACACATAAAGCCTAACGTTGCTCTTTGGGTGGCTAATAAAAGAAAAGCCAAGCAGAACTTCCCATAGGGAGCCATACTACATGCTCTCTTGGCACTCCTGGCTCCACAGACGATATCTAAACAAAATAAAAATACCTCTTAAGCATGGAGGAATAGCTGGATCTCCAGTTCTGCTTGCATGTGTAAGACTAGGTTTCCACAAGTAATTTTGATGGATTCCATCCTGGAACATCCAACTTGAAGTACATAAAAGAAGCATGATTTCTAGAGGATTCAAATGCAGATGAAATTCAGTCTTCTGAAAGCTTCATTTTCCCACAGAACAGAATCTATCCCCTCCCCTGGAAGCACAAGTGCTGTGTTTATCCTCAGCATCTCTGCCTCGCACAGTCCTGGAACTGAAATAACCCTAATTGCCATAATTTAATTAAACTATCAGTTTGAAATATCAGATTGTTGTATTGAGACTGCGTGGAAAATATGAGTGCAGATAATTGTGTTAGCTAGGAATAATCAGACAGCTTGCAGTGTAAGAATAGAAAGGCTGATGTTAAATGCAATCCAAGCCAACAAATCCTGAGGCTATGGCACTAGGCTGGTCCTGTTGCGGAGTGCTGAAGAACTGAGGCTGTAAATGTTTGTTTTAAAATGGGCATCCAAGGTGTGCTCCAGATGATTTGTTACTCCTTACTGAGGTTGTGTGCATTCCCTGAATAACCACAATTGACATTAGCCCAGCCAGTGCTTGATATGGCCTGAGCAAAGCCATTTGTAAGAGGGAGAGAGCAGGACCTGGGCTGACTGTCAGCAACATCTAGATCACGGAGATGCTTAGAGACTAGAGACTAGTTAGGGAGGCTTTGGCCTCTTTTATTTATACTCAGATGGCTTTTTTCCTTACAGGCATCATGTTTACTTTCACCTCGCTCAAACTGAAGCGCTATCCTGTGAGAAAGAGGAGAGCTATAAGGGAGATAGTGGCAGCTGCACAGCGCTCTCCGCCTCTGAGAAAGGTTTATCAATCCACTGTATCCCAGGTGGGAGCTACGCTGTGTGGTTTTCTCTGAGCTTTCCAGTGTGCTTTAGCAGCAGAGAATTCTGTGACAGGGCTGTGGTAATAACCTTCTGCTCCATCATCCTCATCACTTCAGCCCTACCGAGTGGTCTCCCCACCCTCAGCCCCTCCTAGCAACTCCTGCCCAGGAAGGTGGGTAGCACAGCAGATCTGATATTTGGGGTGGCACAGCTGGAGGTGGCTGCTAGTGGGGAGAAAGCAGCACCTCTATGTTTCCTTATCCCTTATCAGCATGCTTTGAATAAAAGACCATAATCCTTGTTGATTGTGCTGACATACATTAAAAAGAGCCTCTACCAAGAGACTGGGAAGTCATGGCAGCTAATTAGTAGGAAAGCCATTAAAAGGCATTTTATCTTAAAAGTAGCAAGGTGTGAAAACTCTTTTTGTTTTTAAGGCTGATCAGTTGTGTGATGTCAGTTCTAAGGCAAGATCATAAAGCAGGCTGCTAAAGGCAATCTTTAAAAAGTAAAAATCTTGATTTTCCAACTGTTCTGGAGATGTTGTTTTTAGGGTATGAGCTAAAAGCATCTGTGTGCTTCTAAACCAAAAGATGTGAAAGGAAACAAATGTGAGACTTGTTTCACATCAGCAGCTTGGCTCATAGGACTTTCACAGTGGGAGGCTACTCTTTGGGCTTTCTCAAAAATGGAAAAGCAAAGCTCCGTTCAGCCCGAACACAACCCAGATTATAAAGACTGACTTTGGACCAGGTCCCGACTAAAAAAATTGCAGCTCTCGTTAGCTCAAATCAAACCTCTGCCTTTCCTGCCATTTGCTCACCAGCTCCCAGGACAGTCACAAGGACTGCCGTAGGTTTGTAAACTCCCCTGTGAGTCTGTAGTCTCAGGAGTCACCCTGTTACCTCATTCTGCTGGTCACCTTCTGCCCCTCATGGCAGCATCTGCCCAGCATGGCTCTGGGGAGGGGACATCTGAGCACAGCTCTGCAATATCGTCCTGCCCCAGTGCTTCTCGCTTTCCCTGGCCCTTCAGGAGCCCTGGATGACAGCTGAGTCATGGACTGCATTTCTCTGCAGGAGCTCCTGCTGCTCCATTTCAGCTGCCTGACGGGCCCTGCAGCCAAAGGCCCTGTGGGCTGTCCTCCTTACAAATCAAAACAGGAAGAGAAATGTAACATTAAAAATAATCCAGGCATTAGACTATGAGTTGCTATGGGGAACTGAAACCAAACCAAACAACAAGAACAACAAAACCCCCAAACTTTCTAAATGCCACAATATCCTAATTATCTCTGCCTGAACTCTTTTCCTGGATTTCTCCAGGAGAAACAGTCAGTTTATCTTTTTACCCTTCCAGGTTGTTGGGTAGTTTTGGGGATGATCCAAACTCCCCTGAAGTCAGTGAAAAGTTTCCAAGGTCTCTGAATCAAGCCCCAAATACAAGGTAGTACAAAGTGTGAGTGTCCTGCCTTACAGCCCAGGTGAAAATACACACATTCTACAGGTGCCACACATCAGTGCTCACTAAGTAGTTCTTTCCCTTTCCCTGTTTCTCCAGTGCATGAGCAAGTCTCTCTGATACAGTAGATTAACCTCTTCTCAGAAAGGAGGACAGGTCTGGCTCCCTTCTAGCAGTGCAATTGCCATCAGTGGTGGAGCTGCACATCACAGGAGTGGTCCTTCTCCTGGCCCTTGACTGCATAATTTCGCACAAAGCCCTGTTTCGGTGACTTTGTCACCGTATGAGACACTTTACCTGGTAACACCATAGGTCTCTGAATAGACCTGACTTCTGGTCAGGCTGAAGAATTGTGCACAATCTCTGTGAATAGTCACCAAACTTCCCATATGGCCCAGGCCATCTGTGTTTTAAACAGTCAACCTTTAAATTACATTCTCCAATCAGTAAACAACCTTAGATAGCACAACTTCCGTGGCAACCTAAGAGATGAGACATTGACTGATGCCACAAGCAGATAAACTTCTGCAGACCTGAGTGCCTGCTGGTGTGATCCCTTGCACCAAGGTTTTTAAAGAGGGCAGATAAGGATCGGGCCATAAAAATAGTTCCATGGGTAGGCAGGCAGAGCAGTAGAGGATAAAGTGATGGGAATCATTTTAAACACTCTAATTCATTCAAATTGCTGTGTGTTAGACCAGCTCTGCTTGCAAATAGCTGAGGTGAAGGCAAAAAACTTACCTGTGACTTTACAAGCTCTGTTTAGTACACTCTGTGCCAGGCACAGATCAGGACAAGGTTTGCCAAAGCCTCTCATGAGGGTCTGTCATAAAGGCATTGAATTTTGTAGCAAAAAATACACACTCTCCTCCTCACTTAGCACCATCTTCCAGTGAAAATTAACATCACAGAGATGTAAGGATAACCCCACGTCAAGCCACTACTTGCTATATCAGCTTGATTTTTCCAGAAGTTCTGCCTCAGGCAAGTTTCAAAATTTAAATTTCTGATACTCTTCACATTTCCCGAAAGCTGTTTTTTCATTATGTATTTTTTTCTAAGCTGTTACAACTCCCTGAGAAATTCAGGTTCTGTGTGGCTTCTTCCAGCTTTCTTCCTCCTGACCATGGGACTCACTGAACACCACAGAGTCACAGAAAAACAAAGCTGGATCCTCTGCCCCTAGGCAAGATCAGCTGCAGACATACAATTTCTGACAGATGTCCTGACAAAATGTTATCTTGTTCTTATTCAGCAGCCTTCCTGAGTTCTGTCAGCCTTTTTTGGTCATGCCTGACTCAGACCTTTAGCTCAATCTGTAAATAAAAGCTCATGAATCCTTCTGCAGTCAGTGGAGGCCTCCAAAAGGTGGGCCAGAGGTGGCTCAAGTAAGGGCACATGTGTCCTGGACATGTGAACACCTTGCTGTGTGCATTTCTGTAGTGTACCAGGCTGATTTGGAATAAAAATCTTCTAAGGTTTTCCTCTCAACCCCTGTGGTGTAGTAAAGGCCAAAGAGGTGAAGAACATCTGGCCAGCTGTGCTGTAGGTACTCAGAGAGAACAACCAGTAGTGGCACCACAGGTGGAGACATGCAAAGATAAGAAAGAAGAGATTTTTTTTTTTTCATGAAAGTTGTTGGTCAAAATTCCTCTTCTTGGTACCAGTTATTTTGAAAGCTTCCAGTACACACACACCACAAGACAATGAGAGTGGTCTGGGGCTCATCCTCAGTCACCTTACATCTTCACTTCCCTGCTGTAGGCAGGCCATCCCACATTGATTAATTATTGCTATTATTATTGTTATGATTATTGCTATTATCATAAAAACTGCCAACAATGGTAACAAATACAGCCCCTGGTTTAAGTTGGCTTCTATCAGTATCTCCCTTTTTAGTGGAGTAAGGTCCCTGCTGAAACTTCTTCCTGCCTACAAAATATTATTCTGGAACACTTCTTCCATCATGCTCACAACAGACACTTTCCAAGTACTCTAGTTCACCAGACACTCTTTGGAAATGTCAGATGTGTCTTTTGTGAAGAGCTCCTCTTTTTAACAATAGGTTGTTATTTCAAGCAAATAGTTGGTGAGTCTCCAGGTTTTGGCAGTGGGTCCCGGCATCTTTGGAAAAAAAAGGATATTTATGAGCAATGCTGGTGGGTGGAGGGGTGTACATCAGGCATGTAAAATGCATACCTTGTGGTTTAAGTGATGCTTGAACTGTAACCACTGAAGGTAGTGAGGTGCATTCCAGTCACTGCGGCAAAGATAACTGGCAAAGATTTGCCTTCCTAATTATTTATGGAAGCCTGGTGTTCCACTATGCAATGCTGTCATGGATAGATTTCCTTTCAGAAACATACTGCAACGTTAGCTGTCGCTCCAAACATCCATGCAGTCATTTTTGCATAGATGAATGGTGACATGACAGGAGTGCTATTTGTTGTACAGGTGTGACTGCAGTGTAGGGCACTTGGGAGGAGCTCCCAGTGCTCCCAAAGTACATCATGTTATACCTCAGAGACTCCATGAAGCAGGGACGTGTAGCTGCCCAACGAGTGTCTCAGCCTCCAGATGGGTACAAATCCTCTCCCTCCTGCTCTTCCTTTTGGCTTTTCTCTCTTCACTCCAGATGACACTCTGGTCAGTTTTAACATGTCACCTGCCAGGCATCTTTTAGCTAACTACTGTCAGATGGCTTAGATAAATACTGCCTTGTCCTGGTCTTGGCTGCTCGTTCTTACCCACAAACAACCTTCACTGCTCGGCTGAAACAAATTTTTTTCAAAAATTTGTCTGTTTTTTTGGCTCAGTGAGTCACCTCAGGCACTGTGTACAGCCATGGAGCCCAAAGCACCATTCAGCTTACTTGAAAGTGTAGGGACATCCTCACTTATTAAACATCCTCACTATTTTAGACAGTGAGCACTGCTAAAGCAAAACAAGACAAAATGCCCCAGATATTAGCTATAAAGACTACTTCAGAAAAAGGGTTGCTCCAAGTCAACCTTCAGGTGGAAATCATCGCTGGTGGAGCTGGATTCAGAGAGGGAAAAGGGCAAGAGAGCCTGTGATCCACAGATAACTTTTACAGTTTTCCCGTTTTGCCACTCAGTTCTTTTCACACAGCTGCAACAGCACAGCACTAAAGAAACTACGGCTGTGCCTTCTGAAATAAAGCTACTCCATGCAAATGCTGGGCTGATCTGACATGGGCTTGCAGCAGAAGGTTTTAAAGGAGATCTGCTTAAAGCCTGCTTGTGGATGGCAGGTCATTTGCGTGTCAGAAAACAGTCCCGATGGAAACAAGCAAGCGTAAACACCTACCCTTTACAAGCCTGCTTTCATGCTCAAAGAAACCTGATGCCCAGCCATGTGGAGAAATCATTTCTTTCCTCTCCACAGCAGAAAGTTCACTGAAATGGAAAGGAGCTCTTACAGCTCAGTGCTCCAACTGGAATTATTAAGTATTTTTAATAGCTAGCAAACTGATGCATTAAGTTTACCTGTTATCAAGTAAATACTCTGTACTAAATACACTAAACCATTTTTTGCAAGATTAGTTTGGCTTAGACACATACTATAATAATTAATTTAAATGAAAATGTGTAAGTCTGAAACAGGATTTAAATATTATTTCCTATCACTTTATTGCCTTTGTATAAGGGTTAATGTGATCCTTTATGTTTAAATGGTTTAAAGCACCCAGCTTAAACTGCATTACACAAGAACTTCCATGTTGCCATTAATAGCCCACGCTTAATTTGAAGTGCAGAGGAAAAATAGTAATCAAAACCTGAATTTCCAAGCATTTTCTATTTTAAACACATCTCCCTTCTATTTAAAAATGTGATTTATTTGCTAAGTTAAGAGAATCTTGAAAAAAGATACTGAAAGCAGAATTTATAAAGCATACAGTTTACCTGAGCTGCCTCGAGGAGTCCCTCTATAGCACGCGCTTGCCTGGGCTCATCCTTTAAAACTGAGTTAAGAGGGTTTTAATAGGAAAACAATGCCACAAGCTTACCAGACTGGCAGCCACAGCTCTCTGCAGGGATGCCCTCCTTCTACATCCTCATCACTGCTGTCCCTGCAGGCAGTGGTGGCCTCTTTCCCCGCGACATCCACATAAGGCTCCCCCCGCACCAAAGAGGTACCAAGCGGGTGGGAGGCAACATTTTCCATTTGCAGGATGAGGGGGCCACTATATTTTTAGTACCTGGATCCTTGCCTATCCCACTGCTCCTCTGGGATCAGCTCCCTACCTTGGTTTTTGAGTCTGTGACCCGACAGTTCCAGAAAGAGACCAAAATCTGTTCTCAGCACTGAGACCTGTACATGCTCATGGCATATTTCAGCCAATGGACATCCACAGACATTTAAAACTTTCTCTGGCCAGGGGTCTTAAGCACGTGCTAAGACTTTAGGAATTGGTTCTGGGGAAATCAGTTTCATAATTTGGAAGCCACTGCCCAGCAAAATGCAGACATTTGTTGTCCTTGAGCTATTAACACTCAGCCTGAGGACTGCAAAGTAAAAGTTTAGAGTGGTCTGAAAGATGAAGCCGGGGGGGTGTTGGAACAGATCCACTGAGTTGTTCACATTTGGACACAGTTCTTTTCCTTTCAGACCAGAGGCAGGTGGTTCTCCACAGTGAAGTTATGCTCCCAGCAGGACCTCTTCAGCCTAGCAACCCCTCACCTGTGGGCATGATTTAACAGCCCTCAGGCCTCTGCTGGAGGTTTTAGCCTTTTCCTGTGGAATCTTGTCACCCTTTAGTACATTTTAATTTGAAAGAAATTAAGCCACTTCTATCTATATGCTTCAATGGTTTTTAAATCTGATTTTAAATTATCTAAACAATCGGTTAATACTGTGCAAGACTTCACATCCTGGAAAAAAGTCTGCATTTTTCACCAGCCATCAGCCCTACAATGACTAGCTCCCCAGAGCTGTGAGACCATTTCATAAGCACACAGCAAGGCGATGATTCTGTCTCTTGCAGCAGGAGCCACCTGCATCCCTCTCTTCTGTAACCCTGTTAAGGCATGGCAGTGTGCCAGCAGGGAACAACCATTATGGCTGGGGCCCTCCCTGCCAGGTCTGCTGGTGGCTGAGTCTCTGCCCTCACAATTCCTTCTCCTGCATGATAAGTAACCCTCTGTTTGCAGTTCTCCTCTGCAGGAGAAGATGATTCTTGTTCCACCACCTTGAGTCTTCTATTAAGGGATGGCACAGGAAAGCAGAAAACCTGAACTGTGTGAGTTAAGCGTGTGTTGCAATGGCCTTAACTGTGGTGGAGGAGTGCCTGTTTCAGAAATAGGAGCCAAGCATGTCTAGTAGCCTATAAATAAAGAGCTTTGGGGCCCAGGCTTTCAGACACTCCTATGTGTCACAGAAATGCCCATTACAGCTCTTCAGCACTTTAGAACTGAAGTTAATAGCTACAGGCGCCTGATGGGGAGCAAGAGTGTAGAAGACCTGAAATGTATAGCAGGTCACATATAACATGTGTAAATCATGATGGAGCAAATTCACCCACACAGACAAATGAAAGAACTAGCAGAAGGTTTCCTGTGCCCCATGTCTAACCTGTCAGGCTACATCTGTCTTATTTTGGGCCCACTGAAACTGCCTCTTAAGGTGGTAGCTGTAACCTAGGCTATCTACAGTAATCTGTCCTACTCTAGCTGCCTCAGTTGCCCTGCCTTCTGTAGCCAGAATGCAACCCTGAGCACTCCCAGTGACCACCACATGCCTGAGGGATCAATCACTTTCCACAACTGTCAGATAAAGAAGAAGGGATGGGTTAAATTGTCAGAAAAAAAATGCAGCAAAAGTGTCATTGTGTCATTTGTCAGCTCAGTTGCACATGGAGATAAGCAGCATAGGTACAAAGTACCCGAAGGTTAGATGGACTGCCAATGCTGATTTCTCCAGGGGTGTGCTCTAGATGAAGCTGTACTCTACATCACAGTCTCCCTTGCCAATGTGTAAAAAGATGTCTGGGTTCAGCAAGCACATGTAAGCCTCACACCTTCCCTTTGCATGAAGATGTACCACCAGAGAGTGCTGCCTGAAAGCTTGTCTGTCTTACATGTGCAAGCTTAGACTGAATCATAGAATCACAGAATCATCAAGGCTGGAAGGGACCTCCAAGATCAGTTAGTCCAACCATCACTGTAATAACCCGTAAACCATATTGCCAAGTGCCACAACTCCTATTGATGTATCTTCATTTCAAAGAAAAGGGAAAGTTTTGAGGAGTTTTTCCTGGAGTAATTAATTTGCCTTTTTCCAGTGGCCTAAAGCCATTCCTCTGCTCACTGAGAGATCCATTTCTGCTCACAAAGCAGCATTTGTAGGTGGCAAATCTAGCTGATTTTTTCAGTGTAGTGTGTGTTTCCATGGATAACTCTCCCCACAGCTACACCACTGTCAGCAAAACCCACTCCATCTCTCCTCCTGTCCGTGCCCCCAGATGCCCACCTCTGCTACCACAACACAGGACATATCTGGCTCAGCTGAGTGGGTACAGCTCTGCATGGGTCTGTACTGAGACAACTGAGCCACCTAGAAATACGCTTTAAAAAAAATAATATTACCTGGCTTGTTCCCTTGCTTGGTACAGTGTGTGCTTCCCCCCCAAAAATGTAGCAGCACAAGCAAAGTGAGAACATGGCATTGGAAACTACTGGTGAAAGTGGGGAGGTTGGCAGAGGATCTTCTAGCTGGAGTCACCACAGAAAGAAAATCTGTGGTATCACCTCCTGCACCATCGGAAGCTATCATAGTCAGAAGGTTTCAGGCTAAGTCTCTGTGTTTCCAACGGTCTGCTTCCAAGAGATCAGGAGAAAAATCAGTACAGCAGTTAACAGAGGTGGCCAGAGAGCATGGTGTGTATCTGTGGGCTTTTCCACAAAAAGGTCTTCTAGTCTAACACCACACAGAACCCACAACTCACCCTACAGATCAGCATTATCAGGTGTGGAAAGGTGAAATGACTCAAATAAACAGAACAGCTCAACAGAAGCCTTCTGCTACATTTAGGGTATAACATGATCCTTCATGTTTCTTCTCTTGACAAGAGGGCATGAAATCTGCCTGAGAGACTCAAGTAACAAGAAGAGTTCAGTCTCATGATTAAGGGAAACAAAGTACTGGGACCAGTTTGTGTATGGGGAGCAGTACTATTTTGAGCACAGTTTGGGAGAGTGCTTGTTCAGTACCATGGTTTAGAAATGATACTCCCCAATTCAGTGCCCCCACCAAGACTCTCTCAACCACTGCTCTCTCTTGATCCCAATTCCCCTCTCGCTTCCCTCTGTGGCAGGATGGAATTGAGAATCGGAGGCACAAAATGTGAAGAACGCAGCTTGAGGTAAGAACAATTTACTGGAAACAGCAATGAGATAAGAAAATAAACAGTAACAGCAACAGTATTTCTAACAAAATGATACAAAAAGAGACAATGATTCACATGCAAAAATGCTCACCCTGGAGGCTGTGACAATAAAGAATACCAAAGGAAAAAATACAGGGGTTTTTCCTCTTTCCCTCATAGTTTTAACAAAGGCATATAACAGGAGACATTTTTTAAACAAATACAAACCACAGGATTATTACAGAGTGTTATGATCTGATTATTGAGAGATGCCTCTACCTCTATAAATGAGCAATAGTTATCACTTAAAAATTTCCATGTTAGCCATTTAATGAATTCCAATGCTGCTTATTTCTTCCTTCGATACCTCATGCTTTCATACATCAACAAGGGAGAAGTTTGCATTAAGCTGTGAAACAGCCTTGTGCCATTCAGGACTTCTGGCATCAGTGGATTGCTATCCCCTTTCACATCCTGACAAGTTCAATTTCAGGAACTATACCACTTTGGACCCAGACTACTCTTCTGCTTGCCATCACTGTCTCTGAACAGCTGGCTATTACTTATTCTTGTGGTCAAATCCTTAGAAGCCCGACATAGGGTCAGAAAGTCAAGACCACTGGTTGCTAAGCATGAAACAAAAGATGAGTCCAGAGCAGTGAACCTTCTCCTGAAGTGCCTGCAATCCCATTCAGAAGAGCAGGAGAGTAAAGGGTCACTTTTCACTGCATTCATCCTGGAGACAGGCTCTGCTGTGTTATTCGCTAGTGTCTTACAGCAGCTCCCTCGGCAGGAGAGCAGGGGACTTTGGCCCCTGAAATGCCTCCTCACTACTGCTGCAGAGCTCAGACTGCTCCTGCAGAGCCAACCTTTGCCGTCCCTCCCCAGGAGCTGAGCTTCTGAGAACACTCTCTGCTGAATATCAGTCTCACTGCAGAGGCGATGAATTGCTGTTGATACCCCTCTTCAAGTGATCCAAACACACCGGGAGGAGCTGTGTGAAGCTTTGACATAGATAAGGCAGGTAGTGGTTATCCACCATCATGTGTCTCTCATTAGCTATTAATTAAGCTAAGTAAAAGATAAACATTAGCTTTAGCAGCCGTTTCCAGGTATTATGGAATACTCACTCTATATCCATACCCTAGCACCTGCCGAAAGCAAGTTAAGTAGCTCTTAAATTCTTTGGCTATATGTTTCACACAGTATTTGCTCTTAATTTTAGAAATGTCATCCTGCTTTTGGAATGGCTGAAACTTTAAGTCATGTTCAGTTTTTAGCAACCTGCCTACTGTCAGTCTACACCAATGACAGCAACTAAATCTGGGAGTCTGAAGAGGATTTCCAGGAAAATCCTTGGTAGGATGATACAGTGCATTATTTGAGTTGATGCTGGTCTACCTTCTTGGATCTGAAGCCAAATGCATATTTTGGCTGGTATGGGGCTTCCCCCACAGCCACTGCTTCTCACGCCTTCTGCAGCACATGTGATGGTTCCTAGCAGTCCTTAGACTGTGGGAACCTGTTGGAAACAGGCTGGACGCGTGCATGCCCACACGACCACCTTCCAGCCCAGCTGCCTGTTGCTCTGATCCTCGCATCCTCTGATCCATCCATCCCCCAAACACAGGTGTGCCCATAGAAGCAGAGACTTAGCCAGGACATGGTGGAGGGCAGTGCCAGCACTGCATGGACTTGCTTAGCTGTGTGGATCTCACTCACCCTCAGTTAATGTGCTTCTGTTCATCCATCCCAGGAGTTAGAGGGTGGCTGGGGCATTTTTGCAGGTGAACCATCACCACGTGATCCATCTGCTTGCATCCAGCCATGGAGGTGTATCCCTAGTCAGAACTTAGCCAAGGGCCTGGCTTTCTGCTGCTGTGTCAGTGGGTTCTGGCTCCCTTCTGGTACCACAGGCCATTATTCTAAAGTCTAAAAGTCAAGCATCTATTTTTGTGTTATGTTGTTCGTCTTCACTGAGACATCAGTATCAAAGTCAGCTAGGGAGGAGACAGACCTTGGCCCAAAAAGCAGGAATATCTCCTGCTGTCTGCTGTTTAGACAGCAGTCTCAGGTAGTGTCAGTTGAGTTTAGTCTGTGTTTCCTGTATTTTTGATACAGGAATTCTTGGAAAAATCCAAAATTGCAAAATTTGCAGAATGCTTTCTATGCAAAGGAAATAGTTGCTGGTTAAAAATGAAGGTTTGTACTGAAGTAAGAGCTACATTTTTCAGGAGACAACAGAGGATAATGCCATTGCCCTAAACCTGAGTAAACCTGAAAAAGGATACAAGAAGATACACTTTAATTGGTGATGTATGTCATCACAAAACTCATCCTAGTGATGCCTCAAGGGAAAAATTCATCTGTGCCTTCCCTGTTCTCTACCCTCATGTCCTTTCCCTACTAATTACTAAATGTTCGTGAAAGTCTGAAGAGAAAAATAATAAAGAATAATTTTATTCCATAGACACTGCACTCTTCACTATTTCTTTGCAATCTCCATGCCTTATTTCAGCATGTACAGTCAGTTTAATATGTTTAGCAAATTGAAAGAAAATATTTATAACATTGAACCTAATGAACATCTTCATTTCTATTATCTTGGCAGAGTCAAGATACCAGATTTTGTAAGATACCAGGTTTTGAAACATCTATGCACAGAAGATCCTTGAGTGCTGGGTGTGAAACAAGTGAAGCTATAGCTTTCATCCCAAAGGAGTTTAGCAAAAGTTATGTTCAGAGATTTTTCTCAGCCTCTCACTTCAGAGGGTTTTTTCTGTCTTCATGCACCATGAAAAAAATTTAATCTGCAACCTAAACTAGCAATATATCTTTGTGGATCTCCTGTCTAAGGTTTGCCAGATGAAGCAGTGCTTGCTCAAGTCTAGCAAAGGCTCAGCAGTAGCCATGAAACATTTTGCTGTGCAGGTTCTGCCTTAGAAGTGAAGGAATGTACTTTCAGCTTTGGGGGTTCATCACTGCTAAGGCTCATGCATCTTCTCTTCCACTCTGCTAATGGTGCCCTGAAAAGCAATACAGCTGGAAGGATTTCGAAAATCAGAAGTAGCATTTATTGTTTTGCTTGATAGGTACATGAGGCCTTGATCTAATGTAGCTGTGCCTGTCTCAAGGCATGGTATCTTACCACCACTGTTTTCCGAGCTTTGCCTAGACACTCCACTCTGAAACAATTCCTTTTTAGAGTGTCTCCTTGCTTTGTGCCAGGCACTTTGCCACCCGCCTCAGCAGATGGATATATGCATGCCTCTAACAAATGTGACCTTGTTGAGCTGCTCATCCTTCATGTCTGAGCGAGAGAGAGATGTAAAACGTTACACCCACTACCTTCCAGAGGGCAAAAAGCCTCCAATGGTGTGTATTTGCTGTGCTGTGAGGTGTCTCCTGGTAACGCTGCCTTGATATGATCAACATTGCAGCTACTGCTTCTCAGCATCTCAGCGTTGTTACAAAGCATATGCTTGCCTGCACACACCAACGCCTGCTCTCTCTTCACCTCCTGGAAAATGCACCTGGGGGCTAAATGTGGGGTGCTGGGAAGGAGCCATGGCACAGCAGTAGCTGTCCTTTTGGCAGTCGTTGAAAAGGGAATGTGAGAGATAAGGACAAAAATAGAAAGGTAATATGTGAATGGAAAAAGAGGACAAATGGAGGTTTGTAAATAGTTTCGCTCTGTGGCTTGATCCTAAAAGAAAGTTCTAAAAAATGACTGCAACTGCTGCAGCGTAACTGGGATTTGTCTCACTTTATACAAGATACAAGAAAGTTGTAAGTCCAAATTCTGTGAGCATGACCAAAGACGTAGAGCATGAACCTCCAGAGAGCAATTCATCTGACCTCTCTTAGGTGCTTAATTGTCCTCTGGGGCAGCCTATTCATTCCTAGTAAAAGAAATTATACTATTCTTAGCTCTTGATGGCTCCAGGCAGTTGCTCATAGGGAGCTGTTTCAAGCTACGGGATATACCCTGGGGTCTCTGAGACCCCTGCACAGGGCAGGAGGGAGGACACAGGAGCTGCATGTGGCCTGTGCTGTTATGGTTGCCTGAAGGACCCCAGGGCACCACACAGGGTGGTGAGTCGAAGTGTGGGCAGTGGAATGAACTCCCTAACCTTCAGGTTGTTACATCAGGGCTGGTGAACCTTCATACAAACACAATACCACCAATAACTACACTCAGCCCCTTGTCTTAATAAGGATAAAAATTGTGCCTGTTATAACTCCATGAACTTCTGGCAACCAAGCCCCACCCCTGCTCCTCTGCCAAAGTGCTCTGCAGAATGCGAGGTCCAAGGAGTGCTTCCAGTGTGAATCACAACTGAGGGCCAAATTTCAGTGCCTTACAGGTTACCTTCTCACCTTAAGCATCATCCTAGTAGTGGAAGAGTCTTGAAAAGTGTCAGGGGAATCCAAGGGAAGAGCTGCAGACGTGTGAGGCTGGGGAGTGGGGAGGGCTGGCAGGGAGCAAGGAAGGGGTTGCAATGACTTTTGGTCCATTCCAAGCCTTCTCTCCCCTCCTCCACACCTCTTCATAGCTTTCACACCCTCTTCATCTACTACTGTTGTTTCTTTCCAAGTTTTGTAGCTGCTGAATGCAAGGGAAGGAAGAATATGCAATTAGAATACACTAATAGAATATACCACTAGGGATAAATAGGAATTTTTGTCTCTGTATTCACATAAGATGCATCTGGCACTACAATCATTTGAAATTGAATAAATCTAGGCCCTTTCAGCATATTTAAGACTGTTGAAGACTGACAATTGGCAAGAGAATGACTTGGCTTTCATCTTTCACCCTTTTTTTTTGTGGCAGGATCCCATTGATGCAGTGGGATAAGGAGTGAGCTACCAAAAACCTCATGTTTGTTTTTCAGACAGGGCAGTGGGGGTGAGTGATAGCAGCTCTTAAGAAGTATTAGCTCACTGAGCAGTTGTTAGCAGTAGACAAGAAAGTCTTAACAGACAGACAGCCTAAAAATCAGAAACAAGTTAGCACTTGGGACGACTTAAAAGCAGCTACTGATACCCAATATCTCTCCTTTGTTGGAGGTGGCGAGGTGGCTGCCAGCCAAATGTGTGTTCTCTCCTTTTAGGGTGTAAGGCCCTGCTGTCGGCAAATTGTTTTCATGTTTGGTAAACCAGCCAACTTGTGACCTATTAGCTGCTGACAAGTGAAGAGGGTGCTCTTCTATCCTTGGTACAATAATAAAAAAATAATAGGCCAGATTATCAAATCTGATCTGGCACTTCTGTGGTGTTCAGGAGATGAAAAGGAGCTGGAAAACATTCAGCTGCAAATGACCAGCAAAAATGCCTCTCCTGGTCTCCCCAACTCACAAGAAGAGCACAAATTTCAAAGAAGCAGATGGAGATGTTCCCCATGCAGAGCTAAATTTAACCCAGGTCCCTGCACCAGTGTAAGTCTTAGCCCACAGGTACAGACTGTTGAGAAAACACAACTGGACTCATCCTGGTAGCTCTCATTTTCTGGAACAACCTAGAGCAGACTGCAAGTCAACCTGCAGGTCAACTGACCACATCTTTCTGCCACGCAGCATTTCTTGGGATAATCCATGGAGGTATGGTGCTGTGGCTGAAGAAGGGAGGAGAGACGCTATCAGCAACTTCTGAGTAATGTTTCAGCAGTGAAAAAGGAAGAGAAGAGACCCTTTTCCCACTGTTCTAGACCCACAAGAAATTTATAAACCGCCACTTTTCCTTCCTTCCTTTTTGGAAACACCTCTCTTAAAAGGGGCTTGAGATTTCTGTTTTCCTCCTTAGCTGCTCTCCCCATAGACGAGGGACAAAAGGCAGTCTCAGAGTGGGAGGTATCTCCAGGCTTCACTGGAAAAAAAACAGAAGGAAAAAAACTTCTTTTCTGGCAAGGAAAATGTTGGCAGAGTTAATCATTGCCAGTGCCAAGTGTTAAGAAAAAGACAAACAATGAGGCAGATTTCAACAAACATGAGATTAAAAGCAGTGCCTCTGGCTTGCGTTAATGGCCTCCTGATACTCAAGCTGGTGGTGCTGAGAGGTTGCATATGTGTGGGAAGGGAAAGTTTAGGTGTTACCCTTACAGGTTTGCTTCATCTATCACAAGGCTTGAAGGTGTCTTTTTAAAAAATGAAATCTGGGATTCTTACTCAGCCTTGTATTTTCAGAATGTGAGGCTTGATGTAAAAGATCAAATAATTGAAAAAAATTATAGTCATCACGTGCAATACCTTGTGGTCTTTTTCTCTTAAAGACATCAGTATTTCTGATTAAAGCATCATACAATAATCTTCTACCAAAACTAAGGCCTGGGAGAAGCAGGCAGTAAATGTCTCAATTTTGGATCTTGTGGCTGTGTAGACCCTTGTTTCCTCTGATCAGACACTGGAAAACACAATAAAGTACAGGACGGAAATGCTCTACTTGTTTTAATTAGTGTCCTGGTTCCATTATTTTTGCAGTAGCTGGGAGGGGTCATGGCCAGGGGCTAGAGGTTGTTCTATGCCACCTCATCATTGCCAGGCGTGGGGAGAAGGGACTTTTTCTTCCAGGGAGAAGGGCTTCCTTCTGGTCAAGCCAGCAGGGCAGAGGGAGCGGTGGGGTAACGCTGGCTCTGAGCCAGAGGGGCAGTGCGGGTGGCGTGGAGGACGGGGCAGTTGGTATTGGCTACTGTCAGGGGTTTCTGTGGTGAGCAGTAGTGCCTGTTTCCTTGCGCCCTCTGTCATCAGTATTGCTGCTCTCACTGTTCGTTTTCTTATCTCATTGCTGTTTCCAGTAAAGTGTTCTTTCCTTAACCCGCGATCTTTACTTTTTGTGCCCCCAATTTTCCTCTCCAGCCCATCGCAGGGAAAGAGGGAAAGGGACAAGGAGGAGGGTACCAACCAAGTAGCAGTGTAGTTTGAAGAGTCTCTGTGGGAACACTAAACTAGGGAGCAGCATTTCTAAACCACAACAATTAGTTCAAAATCTTCCTTCAAAACTGTTTATGGTGAAAGCCAGTGTAAAGTTTATTTTCCCAAATCAGTATTTGCTTTCCAAGATGAATATTTAATTTATCAAGGAAATAAACTTAATTAATTGAAACCTTGAGCCTAGGATCTTACGAAAGCTGTGGTTGAGTGGTTCCCCTGTGCCACCTTGATTTCTACCATGTTCCATTACTTCCCCAGGGAACTCTGTAGCAGCAGAGTTGCAAGGTCACTTGCCCAGCGAGCCTGCTGTGCATGGAAAGGATGTGTATGTGAGAGAGCTAGTAAACAGATCTCAACATCACTGGAGAGACATTTCTAATACCTTAGTTCTTGGTGGTGATATTTTTAAAAATAAAAACAATAATATAGATGTTTCTGTTCTTTTTTTTTTTTCTTACACAATCAAATTTTCCTTGCAAAGTGAGGGGGAAGTATTGATTTTCTCTCAGCTGGTACAAACTATTTTTGCACCTGTGTCATTTGGCACTTGATGCACTCGTTATGTTTCTGTATCGCCATAGTGCCTGAGAGCCCTGACAGAGACCAGAACTTCAGAGAAACCAAAACATTTCTTTCTTGAAGCTGAGGTAGCAGATTTCTAGATGACAAATAGCAAATCCTTAGATTTGTTTTGCAAAATTCTTAGTACATTTCAGACCACAATGAGAATTTAAAATACAAACTAAAATTGGGATGTGTTTTCAAATTTACCATAAGATGATAAATTTGAAAAAATGCGAGTTTAGGTGCAACGTGTACACCAGATGCAACTAGAAGCAGAGACTTTTTAGCAATTAAAAACAAGTGCAGGGTCCTACTGTTCTATGCAAATAAAAAGTAAAAAAATAGTTGTTTATGAATTTGTGTTAGATTCAGCATTATCAAACAATACCTAAGCTCAGCCCAAAACTTCTGCTTTGTTTGGGGCATTTCGTGTCAATTCTCTGATGCCTAATGAGGAGATAACTTCAACCCTACACCCTTTTAGGGTTTTGTTTCTCTAGTTAGCTGCTGATTTTTGTGACTCCTGTAGGAAAAAAAAAAAAGAGTTCTATTTGAGAGCACCACCCTTCTCAGGATGTATATGGAAATTATCAGGGTCTTCAATGATTGTTGGATGATACACACACAGTGTGACTGTGGACAGAACAACATCTGCAACAATGCAGCCNACAGGACGGAAATGCTCTACTTGTTTTAATTAGTGTCCTGGTTCCATTATTTTTGCAGTAGCTGGGAGGGGTCATGGCCAGGGGCTAGAGGTTGTTCTATGCCACCTCATCATTGCCAGGCGTGGGGAGAAGGGACTTTTTCTTCCAGGGAGAAGGGCTTCCTTCTGGTCAAGCCAGCAGGGCAGAGGGAGCGGTGGGGTAACGCTGGCTCTGAGCCAGAGGGGCAGTGCGGGTGGCGTGGAGGACGGGGCAGTTGGTATTGGCTACTGTCAGGGGTTTCTGTGGTGAGCAGTAGTGCCTGTTTCCTTGCGCCCTCTGTCATCAGTATTGCTGCTCTCACTGTTCGTTTTCTTATCTCATTGCTGTTTCCAGTAAAGTGTTCTTTCCTTAACCCGCGATCTTTACTTTTTGTGCCCCCAATTTTCCTCTCCAGCCCATCGCAGGGAAAGAGGGAAAGGGACAAGGAGGAGGGTACCAACCAAGTAGCAGTGTAGTTTGAAGAGTCTCTGTGGGAACACTAAACTAGGGAGCAGCATTTCTAAACCACAACAATTAGTTCAAAATCTTCCTTCAAAACTGTTTATGGTGAAAGCCAGTGTAAAGTTTATTTTCCCAAATCAGTATTTGCTTTCCAAGATGAATATTTAATTTATCAAGGAAATAAACTTAATTAATTGAAACCTTGAGCCTAGGATCTTACGAAAGCTGTGGTTGAGTGGTTCCCCTGTGCCACCTTGATTTCTACCATGTTCCATTACTTCCCCAGGGAACTCTGTAGCAGCAGAGTTGCAAGGTCACTTGCCCAGCGAGCCTGCTGTGCATGGAAAGGATGTGTATGTGAGAGAGCTAGTAAACAGATCTCAACATCACTGGAGAGACATTTCTAATACCTTAGTTCTTGGTGGTGATATTTTTAAAAATAAAAACAATAATATAGATGTTTCTGTTCTTTTTTTTTTTTCTTACACAATCAAATTTTCCTTGCAAAGTGAGGGGGAAGTATTGATTTTCTCTCAGCTGGTACAAACTATTTTTGCACCTGTGTCATTTGGCACTTGATGCACTCGTTATGTTTCTGTATCGCCATAGTGCCTGAGAGCCCTGACAGAGACCAGAACTTCAGAGAAACCAAAACATTTCTTTCTTGAAGCTGAGGTAGCAGATTTCTAGATGACAAATAGCAAATCCTTAGATTTGTTTTGCAAAATTCTTAGTACATTTCAGACCACAATGAGAATTTAAAATACAAACTAAAATTGGGATGTGTTTTCAAATTTACCATAAGATGATAAATTTGAAAAAATGCGAGTTTAGGTGCAACGTGTACACCAGATGCAACTAGAAGCAGAGACTTTTTAGCAATTAAAAACAAGTGCAGGGTCCTACTGTTCTATGCAAATAAAAAGTAAAAAAATAGTTGTTTATGAATTTGTGTTAGATTCAGCATTATCAAACAATACCTAAGCTCAGCCCAAAACTTCTGCTTTGTTTGGGGCATTTCGTGTCAATTCTCTGATGCCTAATGAGGAGATAACTTCAACCCTACACCCTTTTAGGGTTTTGTTTCTCTAGTTAGCTGCTGATTTTTGTGACTCCTGTAGGAAAAAAAAAAAAGAGTTCTATTTGAGAGCACCACCCTTCTCAGGATGTATATGGAAATTATCAGGGTCTTCAATGATTGTTGGATGATACACACACAGTGTGACTGTGGACAGAACAACATCTGCAACAATGCAGCCAACAAGATGTTCTCCCTCTTCCAGAGTTTTGTGGTGTCCAGCAGTCTAAAAACCTTTCCTATCAGGCTCCTCTCTATCAAGTTAAATAGGAAAAGCACTCGAAAGCTATGTCCCTATTTTTCCTTCATGTTGGTATTTCAAAACTTTCCCCTGAATCATCTCTCATGTGTTCAAGAAACTCCCACGTGGGAGGAGAGAAATAGTGCTGAGCAAGACCAGGAACAGCATGGGAAGGCTGTCTGCCAGGTTTTGCCTCATCATCCTCAAATTCAGTTCTGGGGGAGTCATGAGTCACTTTCATGGATATAAAAGTAGAAAATTCTCACAAACCTAAGTAAAGATATGAGGTTTGTCTTCCTGTTCCCTGCTGGCTTCTCAGGTCTATTTTTTTCTTGCCTGCTTTTCCATTTCATCCTTGGATTTTCTCAGCCCTCATCTGCTCAGTAATTCTCTGGTTAATGTCCACAGCCTTGTTAGTCTTGTCACTGAGATGCTGCAGGCAAAGACAGTATGCCGATGTCCAGAGGAAAAGAGGATGGTGGGTAGATCAGATCATACCTCTGATACATTTATACCTGTGCTGTGGCTGATGTGCTAAATTGACTGTGTGTGTCTCCCTGCTGGGTACCCCAGAGAGTCCCAGCCACACCAGAGGAAAGGCTGTCACCTATCTGACAGTGTGCAGGAGAGAGGTGAGGAGTAAAGTCTCCAGGCAGAAGAGAAAATGAAGTGGGAGATTTCCCTTTCACCGGCAAAGGTTAAGGCAAATCCAGAAAGGGAGAGGAATTCTGTCTCTCATTCAGTTGTTGAGAGTGAGAGGGAGAGATGAAAAAGAGTGATACTTAATCTGACATGGTTGTTTCTGGTCCTTGAGTAAGGAAGGCTCAGCAGCTCCCAGTACAGATGCAGATGGGTTAGGCAGCAGCATGGGCAGTGTGGTCAAAAACTCTTCAGTCAACAGCAGACCCCAAGACTCTTCCATGGCCAGGGAGAAAGGCACACCTATCCTGAAATTCAGTTCTCTTCCACTAGTGCCATTCCCAGCCTGTTTGACTTCAGAAAAAGGAGGACTTGACCCTTACTCATTGCCCTTTTAGATAACAGCATAAAGGTCACCTCTGGTTTTGATAGCCTTTTAAAATAAGTAAGTTAAAAGGTCACATGGACTCCAATATATGGTTAAACTTTGATCATTGTGCAGAGCTTTGCTGTGTCGTGGGACAGAAGGAGGAAACGGCTGATAGCCTTTTCCCTTTAAATTCATAAGGGAGGAGATGGAAGTTTTTTCATTCATCTACAGAAGTAACTTAAATGGTAAATCGGGAAAAAAATTCTGTATAAAGATGGTTTCACTGAACTACTGGATCATATGATTTATCTTCTCCTGCTTTTACTGGGTTTTATTTCAGGTTACAAAGCATGGTAACTGAGTTCTTTTTTGTTGTTCTAGTTCTACCAATTTATCTTGTCCTTCTTGCTTCTTCCTCAAAGTTTACGTTACAGTCAGTCATCTGCACCACCTCAGCTAATTATATGAGAATGTCTAAGTCTTTTGATGAGGAATAAAAAGTATTATTAGGCCATTCTGCTTACCTGTTTCTGATACCCAATTTAATACCTTCACAAACAAATTAGAGGGAATACACTCAAAGGTCAACATGAAATCCAGAACTAAAACAATAAGTCAACAACACATTTAAGGTTTTCAAGTGGTCTAGAGGACTTAATTTTAGTCAGTGATTTCATTTAAGGAATAGCAGTTGATTAAAGATTATAAACTAAGTGGAGGTCATAAAAATTTCTGCCATACCATGGCTGCTCATTAGCCATTGTGAAATACAACCTGTTTGATCCATCCACACCACAACATCAGGTTATGCACCTGGGAAATGTATCCAGGGAATAAGGCTTCTATATTACTGATGTAGAACTACAGCTGCTTTAGAGAGGAATGTTACAAAGCTACTTATAATCAGGGTCTGTCCATCTTTGCCATTATTTAAAAAACAGATTTTTTTTGGGAGGGCGAGATTACAATGGCGTGTGCCCGAAAGTCCAACCATCTCGGTATTCCGCCTCCTAAAGTGTCTGAAAATAAACATATAGTCATGAGTACAAGAACAGCAATCCTCCCCCACAGTATCCTCCCAGTATCCAAAAATGACTATCACATTCCTCTTAAAAAAGAAAGGTATAGTATGTCTAAACAATGCATTTTTTAAAAAGTAAGACATTGCAGTTAGTTAAGTTTAGAAATGTTGTGCTGTAGGATTAGCAGCAGCAATGACAATTTAGCAGGAAATACCCCTGTGAGCTCCAATTTTGTGTATTTCTGATTAGAAATGATGAGAAGGAAAAAAAAAATAAAAGGAGTCTGTTTGAAGAAACCTGCTTGGGATTATATATTTATAACCTCCCAAAAGGCACATCTCCCCTACCTCCCCGTTATCCCACAGCTCATTTCAACAATCAGAAGGCCATACCCAAGCTCCTGCTGGACAGCCAACAGTGAGCACCATCCCCCTGGGCCTGGGCCTGCAAAGAGGCCAATTCCAAGTCAGCAAGCACATCTCCAGGAAAAACATCTTTATTTTTCTAGTGCTACCATTGTCTCGTGGCCTCTTTTTTGAAGTTTGTTGCTGAGCCTTTCAACAGTTGTGAGCATCCAGATGTCTCTCATCTCGACTGAGAGAGATTTCTGAGCAGTTTTGCTTGTCTGCCCGTCTGCGGTTCATAACTCTGACATGAACCATCTTTTCATGGGATAGAAAATCACTTCATGAAATCAGTAGGACAACATTTCATGGATCATTAGGCAGCCCAGCACAGGAGGATTGTTTGGAGGGACAAGGAAAAATGGAGGGTACAGTAATGGACTTTTTTACTCTATAATATCCTAAATCCCGAATGCTTGAATAATATATGCTTGTGCACAGATTCCTTAGTGAGAAGACAAAACAAAATCCGATAATGTTTCTTTTAAGCAAGCCTCAACAAAATCATAGATCTTGCTTGCCAGATATTGAGGCTGCTGTTTTTCCTTCTTTTTTGAAGGCGTTGTATGAATTTTTGTAGTTTTGGGTTATTGCCCTGGACAATGGCCCATGATTTGAACAACTGAACATACTGTCTTTGTTATGACTTTAAACAGGGTTGGTTCTACATAAATCATGAATAACAAGAAAAAACCACAGCAAACAAATGCAGAAGCATCCATGTGACCCGACCAGACAAGACTAGCCTTTTGTGTCCAAGTAAATCGTGGTGGGAAGTGGATCTGCTCACACTGAAAATGACAATTATAAGTCCTGCTAATTGCTGCAAACTTTGCATGCCCATCACAGTGATGGTTCATGTGCTCCCTTACACTTTTTATGGTGGGCTTTCTCGGGCAGCAGAGAAACCCCTGCCTCAGTAGGAAGGTCGGACAAGTTCAGAAGAGGGAGACATATGAGGGCAGGAAAGGACACAAAGACATGCCTCCATATATGTTATGGCCACCTTGAGGGAGAGTTTCCCAACTTTCCTCCTCTGGTTTTTATACCAAGCCTGGCAGCTGCAGAAGGAGCAGCTCCAGTGGTCCCCAGGCTGAAGATACTTCTGGAGCCAATGTCTGGTATGAACAAATATTCAGGGGATTAATAAAAACTTACAATGGTACAGAAATAAATATTTCTTCATTAACTTTGGTCAAGGCCTACAGACTTTGCGTTAATAAGATCTTTATCCCTGTTTTCTGCTTTAGAACTGATCCAATTAGGGTTCAAACCTTTCCTGTTTTAACAAATCCTGTGCTGCAAATCCTAATGTGTAGGCGATGTGCTGATATGTGGGAATGAAGTGATGTACTAAAAATATAAATACACTGAAGGGAATAAAAAAAAAAAACAAAAACAGAGGAGAAATACAGGGTGAAATGATCATTTAAATGTTAACAAAATAAGCAATGATTTGGTTCACATAAAGTAGGTACAGAAAATACTTCAAGTGTAATTTTTGTCTTTGTTGTATCTCTTTGAAAACTACAAAAGTGTTTGTAGCTGGCTGAAGATCCTCTGGGAAAACATGTACACTTTAGCAGCATTATCTTCTCAGTCTGTTCTGTGTACTGCTGTTGTGACAACAGATCAGTTGCAGCTATTCCAGTTTCCAATTGAATTTGGATTAATGGGTCATTTTAAGGTCTTCTCTAAATGTATTGCATACTGCACATAAATTATATGTGAGCCAGGGTATTTTGGAAGTGAAGAAAATGTTTTCAAAAGCCCATATATTGCTATAGTTTTTTCTTTAGCCTCATTGTGCCTTTGTCCTTTTTCCAATGGAAAATGGAGAAAAATGTAATCTAAAACAATGTACAATACAAACTTTCTCTGTTTAGCTGTATGGTGTTAATATTTCATTCTAGTCCTTCACAGTGTATAAACTTGAAGCTCAGTGAAATAAATGGGGTAGCTGGAATTCACAAACATAGCTGCAAATCCTATTAGCAGTTAAATACAGCAGGTTTGAAATACACCCTGGTGTGCATGAAATCTACTGTGCACATACAAAATAATCACTTTGGGTTGAGTGACATTTGCAACTTAGAGGTAAAAGTACTCAGAGAAATTAGCCTTTTCCTCAAAGTGTCTACTAAGTCACTTGAAACTTAACCTTTAATAGTGGAGAGAGAAAACCAGCCAGGGAGATGTCCTGGTCTAGTGCAAGGTTGGATTGTGACAATGGATGGGCCTGTTACGTGGCAGCTAAAGAAAAGCAGGAGGGTGTTTAGCTTCCAGCAGCACTAAAGTAAACAGGTAAGAGTGTGAGGCTGGATGGGGATGTGCATCTGTTACACACTGGAAACTGCTGTCTGGGATATCTAAACACATTCCTGGTGCTCTTGCAGCCAACACCTGTCTCTTACATCAGTGCCCAGGTCTAACTCACTCATATAAGCAACCTTATTTCAGCTGCTATAACAGGCACAGCGCAGGAAGAAATACAGTCCATTTTTAAAATTAGGTGTTGGTCCCAGAGGCTCAGCAGGAGACACTGCAGTGACATTGACTACATGGCCATGACCTGCTCAGCCTGCAGGACCAGACCTTCCATTCCATCCTGATGTGAGGAGGTAACTTCTTAATCTGCCTCACAAAGGCCATATTGCAGGATCTTNAAGAAATTGTTCCCACCGAAATATTTTCCCTTACTCAGAGACAACTAATGACAGCAAATGCAGCATTTACTTTTGTAACTCATTTCAACAATTAACAGCCTCACAGCCAAAAAATGTCTGTTCCTGTTTCTGGTTTGAATGCACTTGGATTTAAGTTCCAGGTATTAAACTATTCCCTCCCTCCCCTCACAGGAAATTGCGCACAGAAACTCAATCCCCCTTCAGTCTGTTTTTGAAGAATTAACAGATTCTTCCTGTATCAGAGTACACAGCAGTTTTTCCAGCCTTTATTTAATTTTGGCTGCTCTTTGCTGCAATCTCAGTAGCCTTTCAAGTCCCTTTAAAAATGGACACACCAGAATTACGTGCTGGTATCTGTGTTGACAACAGAGCTAAATTTATCTCACTGCTCCTCTGATTATATATTCAGGATCTCAGATGCCCTGGGTGACTGTGCTGGTCCTTGTATGCCGTCACCTCTCAAATTGCTGTTAGGAGCTGATGTTTCTGAGCATACAGGTCCCCAGTCTGTGAGGACGGCCTGGCTCTTTCCCAGCTGAGGTTCTTCCAGGTCTGATTCCCACTTGGCATGTTTTGGCTGTGACGCCTCCCCTGAGGGAGAGTACATCCAGAAGTGCTCATGGATGCCCCAGGCTGGAGGTAGATGTTGAAGCCCAGCCTCCTTGAGTGATCAAGGTCACTCAGTATCAGTCCTTTCCTCACCATTGTGTCTTGCTTCATAACCTACACCTATTTCTAGAAATAATCTTATGTATGCTTCTCAATTTGAAGTGATTAACAGAGTTAAATTCTAATACAAATGCCTGTGGGACATGACTAGAAATGACCATTTACGAGTATCCATGGACAAACAATTTTTGGTGTCTGTCATACAGACAGTTTAGGGCATTTAGTGTATTATATTGATAGCACTAGCCCACGTGTCAGGTAGGATTTTTTTAAGGAGAATCCAAGTACACTTCTTATGCTGTCAAGTTTCTTTATGCCACAAACTTGTAATTTCATCAAAAAAGGAAATCAGACTTTCCTTATGAACAGCCAATTTTCCATAAGGCCATGTTGATCAGTATTAATTTAATACTCTGCCTTTGTTTCTTCCTTAATTTTCAAGGCCTTTTATTATTTTGAATTTGGTAATGACTGATATCAGGCTCAGTAGCCAGAGTAAGTCTGCTGCTGGCACAGAATCAGCATGTTCCCACACTTCTGGGATTTGCATGGGGCTTCAAGACCTCTACAAAATTAGTGTCAGAATAGGCCATCTTGCTTTCTTGCTACCACTAATAGAAGTTCTCCATAAATTATCATCTTAAATAGTTTGCCATCTCCCTGTAGCAATTGGCTGATATCACAGCAAATATTTTGCTCCTGGTAGAATTAAAACTCCTCTAACAGTCTGTGACTCAGGTAGAAGATAGGCTGTGCCACTGATCAGAGAGGCAGCTAGCACAGCACTAGCTGCACACAGACGCAGAAGCTGAGGAGAGCTGATAAGGACAGGTAAACAGCCCTAGGTACTCTTCCAGCAGCCAGCCAGTGTACTGGTATTTTCTCTTGTTTTTCTGCACTGTATATATTCTGATTTGTATTAGGTGTCTCTACATTTCCTACGCTCACCTCTCCATATACTCAGGGGTATACGCTCTCACACGTTCCCACCAAGTTACGCTTTGACCAAAGCTCTCTCAATTGCAGAAGAGACATTTTTTAGCCAAGTCTAAAAAAACCTCTGGATACATAACTTCTTTATCTGTTGATGGATCTCCCCTGTACTGACACAGCAAGGTAATGCAAACCCCAGTTTAACATAAATGATTGTCTCCTGTTGCTGGCTTCTTTAGGGGTCACATTCATACAGTTCCCCCTTTTTCCTTCCCATTGAATGATAATGGTACTTATTTTATGCACTACAATGATCTAATTAAAAGCATAAATTATTATATAGTTGTAGACCAAACATGCATACCAAAGAGAGCATGCAAGAGGGTCTGGGATGGGCTTGCCATTTGGTGAGCACACTGTGCCTGAGCATGTGTCACTCACTTAATTTAATGTATGATTAACAACTCCTGAACATGATTAGCACTTCTCTAATTGTGATTGATGTGAGATATTGTGCAGCAACCTTTCCACAAGTGCAAATTCGTAGTTTGTTACAATGGAAAAGCAAATACATTTGATCATTGGCAACCCAACGTCTTGGAAAGTTCCAGAGTCTTTTCCAGCAATGTCCCAGTAAGTCTCTGATTATGTTTGACACGAGTGGCTTTAACTATATCCCTGTTTTTTTCAGAGCTGACATTCAGCTTGGAGATGTTCTCCAACAGGTGGCCTTTAGCTGGATGGTCACCAAGTGACACTGGTGACAGCAATATTCTGCCCCACACATAAAATACAAGGGATGTGACAGTGTCAGGAGACATCATAAAGTATGAGAGGAAAGCATCCAGATAAACTGTGGCCAGATCTCTTTTTTTTACCTAGTTTGCCTGTTTAAAGATGAGCTTTCCTGACATTTGCTCTTTAAAAAAGCCTGGGTTTGCTAGCCCGTTTGCTTGCTTCCACCTTTCTCCAAGGGCATTTGGAAGGTAAACACTGTATTCTTTTCTGCCCTCCCCAAAAGAAAATTGTTTGATATAAAGTGTCTCTTCTCTTTAAAAAAAATAAGTTTTTTATTGTTCTTCAGAATTTATAAACTCCTTTTAGGTTTGAACCACTTGGTGGAGACAGTGTGTCTTCATGTCATTGTATAAAACTCTGCTTTTTTTGTTTCATTAAGTTAAATCAAGACTTTGTGGGAGACAGACTGTAATTCCTTCACCTTGGCTGAGTTGCTTACATCCCTTGGGAGAGTTTTGCAGAAATTTCCTGGACTCCTCTGGCTGTGTGGTGACCAGAGAAGCCAGCAGTGGTTTATGAGCCAAAGGAAAGGGGTGCAGTCTGTCCCCAGGGAATTAACAGGTATCAGTCAGCTCTCCTGGGAAACACAGCGCTGGCCAAGAATTAATTCTGAGAGTTTGGAGAAGTCCCTTGACCTCTGTGGGGTTTGAAAAATTCTCTGTGAATGAGATCTACACCCTGAGTCTCCTGGGGTGGCTGCTCCCCATTTCAGTGCCCAGAGCAAGCCTTAGGAAGGGAATAGCAAATGCTCAGGGTTCAGACACACTGTCCTTTCCTCTCAGGGAGTTTAAATTTGGGGGGTTAAACCACAATCAGGCTTGCCAGCATCAGGTGATATTCCAAGGTAGCAAAGCAGAGGGTACAGCAAGCCACCCATGCTGGGGGTTCTGTTCCATGTCACACAACACGCTGGAGCCACACAGCCCCCGGCCTGCAGGCTCTGCCCTCAGGTCAGAGATATTTCTTCCCTGTCAAAGGGGGTTTTTTAATGAAATCTTCATAGTCAGTCAGCAGAGAGGGGTGGAAACTGGTACCTGAGTTCCAGCATTCTACTGGGGAAAAAGGAGGAAAGAGTGTGATGGACAGGGGAAGAAAGCCAGGTGTGAACCCTTCTCCTTTAGGCTTTAAAGTCAATTGCAAGCCAGAAAGTTATGTTCAGTGACCACAGTGGGAATCATATAAAGGAAGATTTATAACTGTGTGTTTGTTACCCCCACAGGCATTGCACTAGCAGTATAAAAGGCCTTTAGACCATCACTGGTCTATTCAGACAGAAAGCCAGACTTACAGCCATGCTGTTCCTGTGACATCCAGCCCTAGATACCCAGCTGACAGCAGAAGTTACTGGCGAGCAAAGTACAACAGGGGACTGCTGATGATGAAAGGAGAAGCAGATCTGCCCTCTTGTGTACACAGCACCTACTGCAACTTTTTCTAAATTAATCTGAAGTTAATTTGTTCCTTGTAGTAATAAATAAGGGAATGATATGAACGCTTTGAGTGTTTTAACCTTACCATAAAAAGAAGAATAAGAAAATAAAGGATGAAGGATTAGGTTATTCCTTGTCAGGAATTGGTTTGTAGACCTGAAGTTAATCAATGTGTGTAGTATGACCAGAAGAAGCTGCTCCGAACACTTAGGCTATCAAACAAGAGACTACAAAAATACAAGTAGTAAAAAAACTCTAAGAAGATAAATCTAATTGCCAGGGAACTGCAACCATCTGCAAAATTATTACCCATTAAAAGTAAGCTGCTTTTTTTTTTTTTTTTTTAACAGGGATGCAAAATAGCTGGAAGGTTTTCATTGCATTCATCACAGCAGGAAGGACCAAGAGAGAAGATTTCAGCTGAGGCAAGCATATTTTTCCAGTCTTAATTGAACCAGAGAGGGACAGAGAGCGGCTGACTTCATAGGGTTGGGAAGGTACGACTGCATTTCCATGTCCTCCTCCTTCCAGCTGTTTTCTTTTGAAGCTTCAGAGCCAGTTCCTTTAGTCCCTAATCTTCCCAAATCTCATGTACTAGACATGACACTTTTAAGAAATTACAACCTGGACAGCTTCTCTGGACACACAGGTCAAAAGATCAGACTCTCAACAAAGAGAAAATGTAGCACAGGTTGTTTCCAGTGCAAAGCTCAGGCTGGTCTTGCCATGGCTCTGGCAGACCAACCTGCCAGTTTATAACCAGCTGCTCATTTTCTGTTCGCAAACAAGTTAGTAGTGTCCAGGGGTGAAGAGTAGAGCTTGTTCTGTGTTGGACTTCTAGGAACAGGATCCTTTCCTTTCCTTTCCTTTCCTTTCCTTTCCTTTCCTTTCCTTTCCTTTCCTTTCCTTTCCTTTCCTTTCCTTTCCTTTCCTTTCCTTTCCTTTCCTTTCCTTTCCTTTCCTTTCCTTTCCTTTCCTTCCCTTTCTTTCCCTTTCCTTCCCTTTCCTTCCCTTTCC
>VZRS01008781.1:95717-161512 GCA_013398055.1 Ifrita kowaldi
CCTTTCCTTTCCTTTCCTTCCCTTTCCTTCCCTTTCCTTCCCTTTCCTTCCCTTTCCTTCCCTTTCCTTCCCTTTCCCTTTCCCTCTCCCTTTCACTTTCCCTTTCCCTTCCTTCGCCCTTCTCTTTCCTTTTCTTTGATTTTTTTATTGACAATGACAAAAAAGAGTCGTCAACCAAAGGAAAAAAAAAAAAAAGCCAGCTAGGGCAGTACTACAGAAGAATCTGTCAGTAGACTATGGATTTACAGCTGAATAGGCCAGCTGTGAATTGGAGTGAAACCTGCATGCAGCTTTAGAACACAGGCTACAGCAAAAGGTGCACTTTCAATTTGTCACCACTGTTCCAACAATACACCAGGTCTGATGGCATCAGATTTGCTTTTCCTTACAATGAAAAAGCAATTATACTCTGGGCCTGAGGATACAGTAATATATAACAAAATAAACAAACTCTTCAGTATCTAAGAATTCCATCTTCCATGGAAGTGGTAAATGCTGTTTAGATGCATTTCCCTACAATTTTCACTCTCCTGATTCTTTTTAGAGTGTTTTTTCTAAGAGTCCCAGTGAGATCAGCAATAAAGCAATCTGATGTGAGTTAGACTGGTTTTGTCTGAAGCAACATTACACCAGCAATGAATGCAACTTGGTGGATCCTATCTAACATAACTTCATTGTAAAACAACACTGGCATCCCTCCTTACCGCAGGACAAACAAGAACAAAAAGTAAAAGAAGTAATTTCTGCCTTTGAAATAAAACCGATAATTATTACGGTTCATACTTCTCACTCTTTACCCTTTACCTACTTCAGACTGGTTGCTGAAAATTTGGGGGATCTATGGCCTTTTATGCTTCTTTTTGCTATAAAGTCGTGTCTAACATCTGGGCCTGCAGTTTGAAAAGGTACTGGAGACAAAACTATTCAACTGCATCATGAAGCAGGCTGCAAAAGATTTGGTGAAGGGCAGATCAGGCATTTTCTGTTAATTATTTCTCATTAAAAGAAAGGCCAAAATAAATACCCCTTACTAGTCCTCTTTAACAAAAAAAATACTTAAATGCTTTGGTTTTTTTGGTATCAGATTCTTTCTTTCATATTTGTGTCTATATATATATGCACAGTAATACACAGACTTCCCAAGTACCTTCCATTCTTCTAATATTTCTGTCTTCCCTTCCTAGGGAGCTGAAACTCATGCACAAGTAAAGGAAAACATGCAATATCCCCCTTCTAGTTTCTTCTTAGGACACATCATGCTGGTGGATGTGAATAAAGCAGCCCCCAGAGAGGGGGGGCCCATGAATCCAGGAGAGCTGGAAGAATGTGGAGGTGCCTTCTCACCTTCTTTAATTTGCCATCCAGACTCAAAAAGAAGTCAAGACATCCTCAAGAAGTCTTTGGGCCACCACAACACTGACCTCACTGTTTGCTATTTTTGCATAGATGTCTAGCTCACTTACAGTCATTACAGTGTGGATGATTTACTGTAAATTTTCAGTCCTATATTTTAAAAATGGAAGGAAACTGCAACAGAGTCAGCAGCTGGCAATATCTGAATGACTAATAGCCAGCAGAGGTTAATGTCCCTTAACTTCCTCACAGGCCATCAACCCCGAGAGCTGGTCATTAATTGCCTGCAATAGCCTGTGCCATGGTCATTACTGCTTAGTTATTCAGATGAAATGAGTAATACCAATTTTAGGACTTCAGTTTTCATAAATTGAGAACTCAGTCTTTTTTTTTCCCAACACATTCCACAACCAATCTGACATTACTTTCCTCCGCACTTTAATAATCAATGCTCCATGCCTGTTAAGCTTTCATAAAAGTAAAGACTTTTCTTATGTATTAGTCTATAGACAGAGAAATAACTGGATAATATTCAGTTATTGATGCATCACTGAACAAATAACCACAGAAATCAATCATGGTAAGTAATAAATGAATGAGCTGGAAATTATAGGAAGAGCTGCATCCAAACCACAGAGCAGATGCAGTGTATGACTTGGTCCTACTTTCTGTTCCCCAGTCACAGGGACATGGGGCACTCTGAGGAACCTTTGAGCTCAGACTCCTGGGCTTCCCTTCTGAGGAACCACATGGCATGGGGAAGCTTTGTTTCATCAAGGTACATGGGTTGCACAGGGTAATCTTCCAAAATCCCCACTACTTCAGCCTCCTTGGTTACACTGCAACTAATTCATAAGCCCAAGTTGCTTTAGGTTTGTCTTGATAAGAATGTCTTGTAGAGGGTCTTGAAATCATGTGTCCTCATTTTTGCCCTGGAATCCATTAACCCTACACCCTCCACTAATTTTTTCCAGCAGAGGGAAATGTGTGCGTGAAGACTGTGGTGATGTCCAGCTGATCACTGCTAAGGATGTGCCAGGCACTTGGTATCATAGGTATATGTCTTTCCTTCCCAGGGGAAAAGTTTACAGGCAGTCTTTGGGAAATCAAAGCTAAATGCATGTGCACTTGTTTTTAGCACTCAGGAAAGGTATTTAACCTCAAAATTACTGGGCTCAAAGTGCCAGATTCCTCCCATCCCAGATGAACCTTTGTGCAAGAAATGACACACCAGATATGCCTTGCATGGATAACCACAAATAGCAATTACAGAATTACCTCCTGGGCATGTTTTATACAGTGAATCTCTGTGGTGGGCAGAGTGGAAGAGGTCAAACTTGTCAGTCATAGCAGTTTCTCCTGCTTTGAAGGTCAGAGAATTTGTCAGTTACAGAGTCAGGAGAAAAGAGGCACCAGAACCAGCCCACGCACAACAGTTCACAGGCAAAGATTCAGGGAGGTTTAGATCCAAGGTGTTGATACACTTCATCAGAGGTCACTTCTCAGCTAATCGTTTTCCTAGACCAATGTACACCCAGAGTCCTGAAGCTTGTTCTCATGGTGTATAATTCAGTGTATCAAAAATTGTTTGCAATCTGATTGTCCACTATAAAGTACTGTTGTGACCATGTTTGCTTACATTCCAAAGCAAAATCGTGGACAGTTCTGAGTGCTTCACCTCTGACAGCTCTTTTGCCCAAGGCAGGCTGGCAGACTAGCACCCCGACTTAGGACAGTGTGTGGGGAGGAAGGGGCAGAAGAGTGGGCATCATCACTTCAGCTGCTTTCATTATGAACACCATTCTGAGCACTGTTTCTGTGTGTGTCTGTATGCATACAAGTCATGGGTTGACAAATGGTGTGTATCAGACAGAGTTTGTCTTCAAAGGATGCTGCTGTTGGGTGTTTTGGGGACCTTGGCCTCATGTGCTTGCGAATGCCCTCTCAGTCCATTTGGAGAAGGTACAAGCAGTGTCCTGAAGAATTTCGTGTTACACAGGTCTGCTTCTCAATACAGCACTTTCTGCAGGTTCTGCTGGACGGAGTGGGATGGGAACTCTCACTTTCTTTGCACAGCTGAATGCTGTGAGAGCTTGTCCAGCAAAAACAAGGATGAGAAAAAGCATTTACTGGGGAGCAGATGTAATATGAGCATGTTTGCACAGGTAAATTAAACAGGGCCAGGCCATGAGTTTGAGCACCATTCCTCCATATGTCTGTGTGTCTTATCAGTGTTTTCCCTAAACAGGTTGGGTCAGTCAACCAGCAGTCCTCTAGACAGTGCCTAGATGGAACTCAGAGGTTAGGATGTGAAAGGACCACCCCAGCATGCCTGGAAGTGACCACACTTGGGATTTTTGGAAAGGAGAAGCAATATAGAAAAAGCTTATGAGCCTAAAAATTGAGGGACTGCAAACTGCAAAAAATTGTAAATCTTGAATCTCCTCTGTTTGCTTTTTTTGCTTGTTATTAGATCCATTTTAAGTACTCTCCAGTGATGGAAATAGAGTCCCTCTTTAAAAGAGTTCACTGAGAAAATGAAGAGGCAATGCAAAACCTGAGGTAAATGAATGAAAAGCAAATGAGGAAGTATATCCCGTGTCTCTTTGGTTACAAACTCTTGACAGGTCTCCTCCATTCACATATTTATGAATGCATGCATGTATATATATACATATCTATACATACCTATATAGACACATAGATATATCCATCATGGTCATCTTGAAAATCTAGCATATTATTGCTATCAGATTGCTGCACTACTTGTCAGGTCCATGACAGATGTGAGCTTTTTGACAGGAAAGGTTGAAAATGTAAAAACCTTTCTCTGGAGGTTATTTCATACATGGAGAGCTGCAAAAGGGAGGGCAGCAGATGAGAGTGGGAAATAGAAAATGAAAGGATGCCAAGGGTGCTATCAGGATAAAGTGATAGGAAGACTAGATCAAAAGATCAAGGACAGAGCTACATAGGGTTTTGATAGTGGAAGGGGGACACAAGTATTTTTTAAGCTGTAAAATGGAGGGAAGACAGGTTTGCAAGATGAGGGGCATCGGTGGTGTGTACGGTGAGATGGAGGTTAATCCATTCCTGGAAAGGGGAAAGCAGCTAAGAAATTATTTTGGTCCAAATGTTTAGGCTCTTCCTTCTTAACAAATACTGCTGCTGCTGCAACCCATGGACTGTGGGTTTCTTAATATTTGCTTCTTGAAGCTCTTCTTACATTTAGAGTAATTGTCCACTCTTGCTCACACAGTCAGGTCTCACACAACTCATCTCTCTGCTGTTCCAAAGGCAGAGGTAAAGCCATGAATTCGGAGGTGAGGAGATAGCAACCCAGATGGCTCCTGTCCGATCAGGCAAAGTCTGCCCACATCGTACATCACCTAACATGTCATGTCACAGATGGGACAGAGCTTTGACATGTCAGGCAGGCGTGTGTCACCCATACTCAAAAAGGTCCTGATTGCTGGCAAGCTGCCCTGCAACAGCTCAGCATCCCAGAGTCTCCAGTGCCCTGGGACTCTCCTTTCAGACATCAGTCCTAATCCCTTGTCGTCCCGTGTATCAAGTAAAAAGAAATTCAACAGTATAAAGAAAAGAGAAAAAATTTTAGGCTTCTACCTTTTCCACTGAATTAATCATCTCTGGCAGATTTGTGGCTTCCTATGACCCTTGAGTTTTACTGTCTGCTAGCACATCAGGCACTGATTTTCCTCTCTCTTTCCCCTACAGCAAGCATTACAGTGATCTTCTCAACACTGACAGGGACAGGGCTTATTTCCAGTAAAAGGGCACCATACTTAGCTGAGCAGGGTAAGTGAGGTTAGGGAAATAGGTGCATGGGAATAATAAAGGCACAGAGGGCAGCAGACTTTCAATATGTTTATGCAGTTAAATGTAACAAGTTCAGACACTATCATTTTTTTTTCCATTGTTCACCAAAAAAATCTCTTTATGTTGTTTTCTCTCTGTGAGTGCTTTCCTATTTTTCTTAACCTCTGCATTGCAGTGCAACTAGGCTGTGCACACTCCCTGCCCTGGGGAAGATCTGAGATAAGCAGAGAAGTGACATACAAATGGCAAGGGGGAGAGAGCGATCTAATCGACTGGCCGCAAGCTTTGTACATTGAGATAGCGAAAGCATGCACAGAAGAGGAAAGCTGGTTTCTGCTGGGAGAGGCACACTTCTCTCCCCCTTCTCTTCTTTGTCCTTGTCTTTTCACCCTTGTCTCCCTCATGCCCTTTTTTGTGCTTCCCGTGCTGAGATCGTGTTAGACCTGTGAGGGCCGTGGCGTGGCCTGTGCCCATGTATTGGCCGCTCCATTTGTTTTCTAATTTAGCTTGTTGCCTGTCTCTGTCTCATCTCGTGGCCTTCAGCCTGGCACAGGGATGTCAGCTGTTCCTTGCTAAAATTGGTTCCATTCCTCTTGCTCTCTGGTGAATACCTAACACCTGCTGATGGTCTCTGAGTTTGAGCATTTTCCCATGTCTCCCATATTGCACATAAAGATGGAAAATGGGCTATTTTTCTACTTCTCTTCTCCCTTTCTCACACCTAAGACTCTTTTCAGGTGTCAAATCTGAATTCAGCAATACCAAAGGACTTCCTGCACTTTTATTTCTCTATATTGTTCATCTTTGGGTGGAGTTTTTGAAACTTCTTCAAAACCACGTGGCCATGGTTGCACAGGGAACATCATATAGGGCTTCTGTTGGTGTCACAATGCACTCGGGCTGCTGTGCAACGTACCTGTGAAGCTGAGGTGACCAATTCTGCTCCTGCACCTTGTAGGATGCTGTGATGTGTGTCCAGGAGGAAGAAGGACATACCTTCCATCTCATTACAGATACTTTAAACTTACAAAGCTTGTAAATCTCCTGGCACCAAGCTCTCGTGGGGTAATGATGCTGTAGAAGATTTCAGAGGTCGAACACAAACACAGTATACTTTCACTACAATGAATATCTTGGCTTTGGAAGTGTTGGCCAGGGGAAAGATGGGTATTTGTCTTGGCATCTCTGCTCTTCTGATGGCTTTTTCATCCTCCTTTCTCACAGACAGTTCTGAAAAGAGCTGTCAGATCACAGCTACCTGTTTCACACCTCTCTGAGTGAGCAAGGACAAGGGCAGTGGAGCCAAGCACTCATCCCTGGCTGTCACCCAGACAACCTATGTGCACTTGGGCAAGTTCTCAAATCCTCCACAGAACTCATTTCCAAGCTCTTCAGGATGCCTCCTCTTCTGCAACCACTGTAGAATCATCAGTTTGGATCCATGTTCCATAGCTTCATGCGTGTAACTGAAGAGCCTGGTAAACATCTCATCCCCATCATCACCTCTCTTTGTGGTCCCTGGAAGGCCAGAGACAAGCACTTCCAGGTGAGATATGAGGTCGGATGTAGTGGTCAGGCACGAGTCTGGGCTGCACTTCCCCTTATCTGAGTCCACAGCACCTGGTGAAAAGGTGCTGAAGCTGGGGCATGGATGTTTCAACACGTCGCTGAAGTGACTTCTGAGTTGGAGTGTCTTGAATGAAATGCCTGAGTCATGATGGAGATTTTGTATCCATCTGCTGGGAGGACTTTGCCTGCTATGTATTATAAAACTCTTCCCAAATGCAACTTAATTGCTTAGCCTGATAATAAATTGTATATATTCCCTGACTTTTCAGAGAAGAAAGTGTGTTTCTTTTTGTGTCAGCCACAGGAAGAGACACATAGATAACTCGTTTCACTAAAAGTGATGTTGCCTTTCTTAGAACATAGACAATGTAAGACACAGATTTGCAAAGTAACTTCTGAAAAGGCTACTTCAAAAACATCTAGCCTCATTAATACAGAGGGAGAGCTTCAAATTGCCGTCTTTGCTGACCTAACTCATAGAAACGTGAAGATTTAAGCAAAGGAAAGGTCCCAGTGAAGTCAATGGGCTTAAAACGAAGGACAGACTAGAGGGATCTACATGTATACAGGGCTGAAAGTAGGCTGACAGGCTTTGGCAGGGTGAAGCCCTGCTGTCAGGCTCACTGCTGTGACCCAATTTCCTTGCAGGTCTCTGCAGGGGAAATGCTCACTCCTACAGTTCATCCCCTTCCTTCAGTGTCATTAGTTCTTATCCTTCTGTGTCAAACTTTGCAGAGGAAGGATTTTGCTGCTGCTGCTGAGTGTCTGGGAAACGGCATTTCATTTTTGCTCATTTTTGCTTTGTGGTTTAGGAGAGGCTTGTTTGATTCTGGCAAAAATACCCACCCTGAGTTTTCCCCTGCAATTTAAGGTCTGGAAGGGAGCTGGAGCCCTGCTTTGTCCCCTTCTCAGTCAGTGAGCAACTTCATTGCTGTGAAGTTTTGTATAACTGCCCCTCAGGGAGGTGGCGGCTTGAGCAGGAGTAAAACTGTTCCTTTTTGTTCCCTTAAATAAAGCTTGAGGCGTAATCCACTGGACAACAGAGACACAAGGACCCACCTCCACAGAGTAAGCAGGTGATGGGGGCAACAGCTAGGGCTGGTATAGAGGAGGAAAATGGTTTGGTAGCTGCTTTGAGCTGCCAGCTGTCTGAAGACGAGATTAGGTTTCAGATATCTTGGCCTGTATCCAGCACTGCCTTTCTTATGCAAATGTCTGTATGTTATTTGATTTCCATTTTCCACAATATCCCCCTCAGTAGCATGTAGTTAATATTTATACATACTTAGCTAATGCACAGTTTATATGTACACACTTCACTGCATTTCTGCAGATTGGTTAACCAAATTCTGTCCAGATCCTGCCCTGCCTACAGATTTGATCTGTGTGGGTGCAAACAGGTTCACAATTTATCTGGTGCAAAGTGCTCAAGAAGTGAGAAAGATATTGAATTCTACAAGCACAGTATTCAGTGCTAAATAAAGTGCATAATTTTTTGTACATTACTTTAGAGAAGGAGATGTCATAAAATAAAACATCATGGAGCAAGGACACTCCTGGAAAGCAAGCACTCGGGAGGCAGGTACGTACAGGTCCTGTGTCCCTCATTGTGTCTCTGCTGATGACACGGTTTGCATGACAACATTCATTCAATCGACTCAATATCATGCAAGGATGTACTTAAGGAAAACTCAGTGCTTGATAAGAAGCCATGCCCAGCTAAGCCACATCCTAATTCTTGATAGAAAACAAAGCTACCTGACTTTTTCCTGATCATTTTTGCTGCAAATAAGGGGGTTGTAGGATCTCCCTTTTACCACCAGAGGTCATAAGCAAAACACCTCAGTCCCTCAGTCACTCTCCGGGAGAAAAGGAAGTGGGAGAGTCAGCAGAAATATTGCTACATTCCTGCTAAGTAAAATGCAGGCGGTAACCATAAGGATCCCCATCAATTGGGAGGGAAGATGCCCAGGTTAGCAGTGCAGCCATCAGTGTGCCAGCACAGGAGCTGGGAGACAGGCAGGGGGAGAGGCACTGCTCACACACTGCTGGGAGTAACACGGATTTGTTGGAATATTTTGGCCTTTCGTATTTGCTGATTCATGAACACTAATGCAGGCAACTTTCTGTGTTTTGCAAGAGGTAAACAGAATCTAAAATCCCTGTTGAAACCTGTGTGAATATTCAAAAAAGGCACTCACAGCTTTCCTCAAAATGAAATTTCATTATTTGCAGAGACATTTCAGGAATACTAGAAAAGCATCTGAGCATAACCAGAAACCAGGGAGGGAATTTCCTGACCATAAAGCCTGGATCAGCCTGTGGACAAGAAATACTAGCACATGATTTCTTTGACCAGCCATAAGACATGAAAATTGGAAAGGCAACAGAAAGCTCAGGAAGAAAATCAGCTGAAGTATATCCGAGCTGTAAAACTTTAAACACTTATTAAAGTCATGGACTGTAAACAGTGTGCACATCATTTGCACAAGGAAATGTGCTTTCAGAAAAATTATTTGCAACAAATACCTTCATCTCTTCTCCCTGCCACTCTGAGGACAGCTGGGACCAATGAATGCTGGATGGAAAGGAGCGGGGGTGGCAAATAAAAATTGACATTTTTTTAATTCAGAAAATGTCAAGACAAGCACCATCGCGTTCCTTCTGGAGCTCTGTGCACTCCCAGTTACTGATGGCCAGGATTAGTTGTCTTCTCAGAAAGAGCCCACATGAGGAAACAGAAGTGGTGTGATGCAGAAATAAGGGTACCAATGAGCCAGAGTTTCCCAATCTCCTCCACTTTTTTACAACTCTATAGTGCACATATTTCCACTATAAGCAAAAAGGAGTAATTACATTCATATTAAAAGAACCTTACCCTGTTACTCTGGGAAAGTCTCAGAGTTTGTTTTTACTGAGAGATAAGACTCTTGAAAAAGATGAGGTTTATTTCTCAAAATTAGTAAAACACATTTTTGAGCAATGACTAAAAGTAAGCTTCATTTTGCAGTGAGTTATTACTTACAACTCTGACAGAGAAGTTTATTACAGAAGTCTTGACAGCTCATTAACTACCTTACTGAAGAGCACTTGTGCTATGATAAAACTACCATCACTCCACCTTTGCAGCAAGAGAAAAAATGAGCAGGCCATTTACATATTGTGTTCAATCAACAGCAGCAGAAACACAAGCCTCCAAGTCTCAAGTGAGTTCCATGGTGGGGTTTCAGTGGGCTGGGGGAAATGCCTGTCTCCTGCAGAGGAAGGCCACCAGACCAGGGCTCCTCCTTAGCTGCCCCTTGCCCAGCCCATTCAAGAGCTTTTCAGCCACTTCCTTAATGAGGGTTTCTTTCTGCTTCCCTGTAGGGGGATGTTGGAGTGAGCAATGGTTTCTGAGGCAGTTTTGCCATTTCTAGCACCTCCTCACAGAAAAGCTGTGGTTCCACCTTCTGTTGCTTTGATGCTGTTTTAACCATCCCTATTTGTTGAACCTGTTCCAAAAAATCTCTCATAAAAGGCTCCAGGATTTAAATACATCTCACTGATGCAAATCAAGCCAATTATATTGTGTACTGCCCTTAGCAGACAGAGGAAGTTTGATCTCCTTCCCTCTCATTATAACCTGATAAGCTGTAAGGCTTGTATGGGTTCCTGCCCTCCCCTCCCCCTTACCCCCTGGGTCTTCCCCACAGTAAACACAGCAAAATTCTCGAATTTATACAGAAATAATATTTTGTAGCTCTCCTGTCATACTAATTTTTCTCCTCCGCTCTCTCTGCAGCTTGTCATGTCTTTCTTTAAAGTGTGGTTATCGGCCCTGAATAGAGTAACACACTAGCAGGAAACTTATCGTTATGGATGAGAGCACGTTAAATACTTCTGATGTCTTGCACATGACATTCCTGCCAGTGAATCCAAGAATGGGAGTTGTCTTTTCTGCAGCACCATCACATACACATTTTTAGCTTGTGAATCACAGCAGTTGCTGAATTATTTTCCACTCTAATGGTGACTTACTGTTAGTTCTCCATTCTGCGGTTCTGTATTCACATCTTATGACTAAAGGAAGCTTTTTGAATTTCTTTTCACTGAACACCCTGCAGACCTTGGATCACTTCTGAAGCTTGTCAAAATAATTTAAAATGTTATCCCTGTCCTCCAAAGTACTTGCATCCCTTCCCAGTTAGCTGTCATCTATGAATGGCAGCAAAAAATTGTTTTTCAATTCTATTCCACAAGCTGCTTAAAATCCAACTTACCAAATCTATGGTAAATCCCTACTGAACATTATTTGAAACACATCCATGTTTGACAAAGCAAAAAACAACTCTAAGCATGTTTTACCCTCAGTGTGCCTGTCCACCCATGAGGTAGATATCCAAGCTGCTGTTACAATGGGCAGAGGTTGGAGAGCTCTTTGGCTCGTCCTGGAGTGGGTGATGAGAGGCCAGGTGAATTTGTTGTCTGAACTGTACAGTGGTGCCTTCAGGGCAACCACACAGGGCTAGCAGATCTGACACAAAGATTACTTTGGGGATTGGTTTGACATGATTCTTCTCAATAACTCCGGGACTGCCAGGCTTCGATCACTGTATTAGCCTTCGGGTGCTTCAGCGGTGTTTGCTTAATAAGTTTGCTCAGTAACTTGTTCTACACACCGAAGTTACATTCCTTGAGCTCCAGCTCCTCAGACTGTTCTCCACCTTCTAAAAATGTATGCCTCATTGCCACTTTACACTTCTCTAAGGCATCCTATAACCTCTTGAAGACAATTGATAGAGAAACACAAATTGCTTCAGCAAGATCTGCAAGTTTGCCAGTGTGTGTTTCATTGGGTGTTACCAATTTGAATGATTCTACTTATCTAAATGTTGTTTACACTGCTCCTTGAAAGTGCAGCGTGCATTTCCAATTCCTTATTAAAATAGTGATAAATATCTAGTCTTAATTAACCTCGTTTAGTGATGAGTGAGGCTGTTGAATGCTTCAATCCTCGTTGCTCTTCACATTTGTGAGTTGCAGGAACTCTGATTTGTTTGTTCTCCTCTAGCTTTCCCTGTGTTCCTCAAGGTCCTCCCTGCTCCTTGCTCTTTGTAAGGCATTTTACAGCTTGGCCATTCTGAATTTAATATTGCACATTGTGGATGTGAGGACTAGTGGAGAAAGATTGTTTTTCCTTCCTGCAGACCAGACGCTGGATTCAGTTACTATTAATATTATCTGACAACAGTATTGAAAACCAATGATGTCAGGTTTTGGCTTTAGTGTATCAGTGCTATATTGCTGCTTGATTACTTCAGCCTTATGCATGCAATGATGTATGATTGCTTTTTTGCAGGCTGTTTTGAACTAGTCTTTATGTAACAACAGATGATACGAGGTAAAATTGAAGGATACAGGCAATACCCCATATATAATCATATTTAGCTTTGCATCTTTGCTTCCAGCATGTGCTTTCAGGTCACTGAGATAATTTTGCTATCATGTTTTCTCTTGTACTCACCTCAAATAGGAACCTAGACATTAAGGAAAGCTATTAAACAAGGTCATTTAAGAAAAATGATTTTGTTTTGTTGTGGAGTGGTTTTGTTGTTGTTGTTGTTTGGGGTTTTTTATTATTTTTGATCAAATCCAAATGTTTTTTAAAATTATAGAATTTCTGGACTCATTGAGAATGTTGAGCAGCAAAGGGGAGACACATTTGCTAATGGCAAGTAGCCCATCATTCAGCATGGTTGTGATTAAAGCTTAAAATGGTCTTGGATGCAATCTTTTGAACTCTAAATTATGGCTCACATGACAGATTGATTCAGAAAAGGTTTACACTTCATTATGCTGTAAGATGATGGATAAGCTTGCAACTGCATTTGATCAGTGAAGTGTAGGAACAGGTCAGATGAAGTAGCAGATGGAGCAGGTTGAGAAATGAGGATAGAAAGTTAATTGTGGCCAAGATTAATTTCCTTTATTTGACTATGTTGGAGAAGGGTTTGAAATTGTTTCAAAGGTGTTTCTAATTTCAGAAGACAATAAAAGTATTTAGCACTGCACATGACTTTAGGCACTAAATTTAATCTATAGATTTCAAAGCACTTCACAAACACAGCTGTTAATCTACTTGCTTGTGTCTAGAAGGAGAGGCAGAGACAATTTAGTGAATTATCACTCCACCTCAACTTTTCCACAGCATCTTTGATGCAGAGTCTGCTGTCCCTGGTTAGCACATCCTCAGAGCACAGACCAGGCATAGAAAGACAGCTCCTCTCTTAATGTCCTTGGAGAAAATTGTAAATGGGATCTGTTCTTCCTGGAATATCCTTTTGAGTCCCAGGTGAATAGGCAAGATTCCAGCCAGTGCCTGGGAATATTAGCTAATCAGCAACTTGCTTACATAGCAGCACTCGGAGCATGCAGTGTTCCCGGGAACTGATCAAAGAGTGAAATCTGCATCCAAAGGGGGAGTCACAGGAGTATTTTTGACCACAACCTGGCTGTCAGGAAGACACCCTAGTACTTAACAGCTAAATGAATCTGGTGGCACCTTCCAGCAAGGAACCAAAACCAGCTGGTGTGTCAGGAACTTAGAGGCATACACACGCACCTGGCATGCAATTGTCTTTGTGCATCTGCTGCATGCAGAACATACAGCCATTTGCACAAAAGCACAGTGAAAAAAAATTAATATTTCCCATTAGGTATGTGGAAACTGGATAATTTCTGTGGTTTTTTTGTAAGTTATGTATTGTCTTCTTCTTGCTCTTATGCATTGCAAGGTTTCCCCCATGTCACTGAAGTTCTCCATGCTCTGTGCCATAACTACACATGGAGTGCCCAGTCATCCCAAGTGTAGTTTCTAGTCCTCTGTAGCTTGTGATCCTCTATGCCCATTAGAAATCACTGACTCATTTCTCACCCATTGAAATCAAATGCCAAAATCCTGTAGACTTCAATGACATCAACGCTTTTTCCCCTCTGTCTCCGAGATCGTTAAGCAGAAGCCATTTGACTTTAGATACTGGTTGTGTCACCATTCTGAATAAGTTGCCAAAAGAAAGGGAAAATGAACAGTTTTGCAATCATTTTAGTTCTTCAGCAAATCTGGAGTTGTACACAGACCTTTCAGTTTTCTCAGTATGTGTCCTGTCAGTTTGTCTCCTCTTGAGAGAGTCCAATTTCGTACGTGTCCCAGTCATATTATAAAACAGCCATTTCACAAAATAACTGATTTCACAATGTGATTGAAACATATTAAAAATACCATTTGCTGTATTTACAAGTCCTGACAGCTAACAGGGGCACTCACAAAGCAGATGGGAATCTCTTCAACTGGTGCTTACCAATTTGGGCTACTTCACTGAATAAGAAATTTTTGTAAAGGAATTTTTTATGTAGGGGTAGCTGTGTACTGATATTAAGTAGAAGAATAGCTTTTCTTGAGCAACACAGTCAGATATAGTCCTAATCATGACAGCCAAATAGCACATCTCCTGGCACTTAGTAGTGGTGCAAAAATGGCAGATAATACTTATTACATCAAAGGAACTGGAACTGGTGTGGGGCACAACTCCTGCAGATGTTGCATAGGCAAAATGGCAGTGAAGTAAACAGAAATTTTGGCTGAGCTGCGCCTCTTGTCATCACCTGGCTTTGAAATCTGAAAATCTAAGACTTGAGTCCAATCATTCACACTCATGCTCAGAATGGGAAAATAAATGAACACATAAATAATGGTATCACCTAATGGTATCTTCTCAAATAATCCTGACTTCTCTGTACACTTCAGCTTCTGTCCTTTTAAACAAAAGAAAGTGTAAGAAATATTCAGAGTATTACTGTATCTATGCCCAAATTTTAAAAAATTATTGAAAGTGTAGTTATTGTTGTAACAGCATCATATAGCAACAGTGTTGACAACATTGTTATTATGGAATGTTACTACATCACAGAACAGAGTAACCTACATGATGTAACAACACACTACCGACTTCATCTATAGCACTTTTCACCCAGAGATTTCAACACGCCTCACAGAGAAGAGCAGTATTAGCACTGCTGTTATAATTGTTATTATCACTAGCCAACAAGAAATGCGCATGTCTGCACAGTGCAGATGAACCCAATCGATGTATGTGTACAGAACAGAAATGCCTGTAAATATTAATCTGAAATATTATTTCAATAGCAAATTTCATTGCATATCAACACCACTGAAGCTCTTTTTCGAAGAGTAAGGGAAAATTCTTTTCTACCAGTTCATTCACTCAATACAGATGACTGGAGAAAAGGGCAATGACCATGAAACTAGCATTAATCTTCACATATAATTGATGATTTAATTGTAGTAGTCTTTCATGAAGCTAAATAATCACTAGTTGATACAGAATTGTTCTCAAGATTTACAGAGTAAACACCCATCACATTTTAGACATCACACAATAGCCCAAGCTATAATTATCAGTTCATCATTAGTATTGTTAAACATATCACGTAGACACTGGAAATCAATCCCAAAATACCAAAACCTCAAGCAGCATCCTAATTGATGTAAAACAACCTTCATATTCAGGTTATTGACTGATGTAAAATTAGTGTATTTAGCTAGAACTCTGGTTCTGCATTTAAAATAGAAGCATGATCCAACATTTTGAGGTAAGCAATCATGTTGCTATGAAGAAAAAGCTGTCAAGATAATAAAACATGGGAAGTAACAGAGAGATGAACTCCAGCAGTGGTACTGCTAGAATATGTTATTAATTTTGGATTAGGTGTGAGTGATGGGTTTAACATTTACACTAGAGATGGGGATGGAAGGGTTCCTTCCTGTCCTTCTTTATCAAAAAATGGCCCCCTTTATGACCTCTCTGAAGAGCGATATGTGAACAATTTATAACTAAACTATACAGTGCTGCTAAAGCTCAGGCAAATAACAAAGGTTGTTGGCAATGATAAGTTGCAGCATGCCATAGAGAAATCTTCTTTGTTGGGAATTTACCACCAATTTTCAAAGAACGGTAGAAAAATCTTTATTGAAATGGGGAATATATTTGAGAGCAGAGCAAGTGATTACCTTGTTTAGCCAACATCTCGTCCATAGTGCAGTTGGTAACCATCTGCCTTCGTACCATTTGTCTGTGGCTCTGGCTGTGCCTGACCTACATGTGACACTTTGAGCAGATGTGCATCAGGATACAACAGATGAGAGAACGCCAGCGCCTGCCAAAAGGACTCAACACATATTGGGAAGGATGAATACCAATAAATCAGGATCAGATGGGATGCATTGTATGGCTTTTTCAGAGTAGAGAAACAGTTGAATTGTTTTATCTATTAAATGAATGGATAAAGGATTTAACAGTAATATGTCTTCCTGATGTATTTGTCCTAAGGAGTAACACAACATTTATGTCCATCCAGAACCTTTTATTTTCAGGGCATTAGAGACTGAAACACAGGTTTGATGTCTGGAAATCGAGATCCCCAAAATGACATTAATTCCATCCTATTACCTTCCACTTACCTTCTATTCATACTTCATTTAACTTGTATGACTGACCAAGGCATATTACCAGAGTTCAAAGGCTCAGAGTGTATATTTAAGACATTAGAGGAAGTGGATGGGGGGAAGAGTGCGAAGGGGTTACTTAAAAGGGTTCAACAGAGATGAGTTGAATGTGAGTATGTTGGAAGAGGGGCTTGTGGAATGTATGCAACAGCCAAGGCAGGAAAAGTGCTGTGCTGTTAACAAGCTTCACATAGGAACCGTGTGCTCAGAAAGTATCCCATATCTGTCAGATACAAAGCAGTCTGGAACCCTTTATTTAAATCACAGGAAATGGCATTTTCTGCTAGGCACTTGTCACTTGGAAGACGTCTTCAATTGGTTATTCAAGGAGGGTTCATTGTGAGGAATTTTTGAGGGAGGGGCTCATTGGTGTTGAGAATAACAGTTATGGCTGTGTATGGGACCGAAACTTGAATTTTACCACCTTTGCAATATTAGCTTCACAGTTCTGCTGAGTTCTTCTCAACATAGTAGTCTTTAATTACTACAGTATCTTTTAATGAAGCCTCATCTAAAGATCTGTTTAAAATCAGTCAATGCCTGTTAAAAATACTTTGCGTAGTGACTTCTTTATACAAAGAATGAAAATAGTTTTCTTATCTAATATCTGCATGTCATCCATCATCAGTGGATGTATCACAGGCAATTTATAAGCGTTTGTAACAATGCAGTGAACTACATGATTTGAAATGCCAGAACTTTTCTTAAGAAGAAAAAATGGGCAAAAATAAGAAGCAAAATTGATGAGAAAACAGAATACATTTGATTTTAAAAGGGCACATGCATCTTTTCAAAGACAGATGAATAAATTTAGAACAGGTATCTGTGCCTTTTTGTACTATGATGATTATTCATATCAATAGTATTAATTTAGCGCTGTGTTATTTTAATCCCAATATGCTTTCAGAATCAGAGATAAGTTTTTTGTGTCCTTGAATGTACACTAAAGCTGCATATTTAGCAATAATGTTTTCCCTAGAACTGACTTCCTCACAATATGCTCTTAGACATCTCTTTGTTTCCTACGCCCGGTTCAGTTTTGCACCTGTTGCAGACATTACTGAGAGCCACAAATCTGAATGCTGTGATCTGAATGGTGACAACTTCAATAACGTTATGTTACACTATCGTAAGCAGAATTAGGACTCTTGCCCTGAGGCATACCCTTTCCAGGGTCACCAGGTTTGTGTGTGCTCTCAGAGTCCTTCCCCAGTGATGCATGGGAACTGAGGAGCAATGTTTCTCTCAGTGCATGTGTTCAAAGAACAGAAGAGTTTGCAAATTGTGTTGTTTGGATCACACCCTCTTTGTCTCTCTGACTGCTGGCTGGTCATGCAGTTCAGGTTTAACCTTTCTGTTAATGGGAGACTAATATGCAGTTAATACTTGAGTAACACCGCAAGTACATGATCCCAGTTGGGCAAGTGGCTATCTCCCAGAAGCTTAGATCTTATAAAGGGATAAAACCAAGCCCTCTAGAGATAAGCTGTCTTGGGGTGACTCCATCATGTATATCCCCTATCACGGCTTTATGCCAAACAATTAATTTTGTGCCTTTTCTGTGCCTTTAAACTGAGTTTGAGAGGGAAGAAAAAAAAAGGGACCAAGCAAACTTTTCAAAGCAGTGTCTCAAGGACACGGAGATTACACTCCTCTGCGTGCTCTGGCTGCGGTAGCACAGGGGGAGCATCCTGCTTGCTTCTTCAGCCAGTTTTTTCTTCTTTTCTCTCTCTCCGGCGTGAGACGGAAAGCTGAACTTTGTTTCCTGGGATTTTGGTTTTTTTTCCTTCTTCTCTTCTGGACTGTTTCAACAACATCAGAACACATCGGGAGAATTTTCCCCGAGGCCCGAGGGGGTGGGCCCTCACCCAGCTCCGAGGAGGAGAGACACCACATCTACAGAAGGACTCTGAAATCTTCCCAGGTTTCTCTCTACAGCGAGAGATTTCATTATTTAGCATTATTATCCTTTTTTCTTGTGTGTTTGTTAAATAAATAGTTGTTATCTCTTTCACTTTCCTTCGAGGAAAATTCCCTTTTTCCCGAACCTGGTGGGGGGAAGGGTGGTTGTAACCTGGTTTTCTCTCAGAGGATATATTGCTGGATTTTAGCCAAACCGGCACATAAGCCTAGGGTGGCACATGGATGTTTGAGAGACTGTGAGCTAGAGATGTCAGCAGACAGGTCTGTTGTCAGAGTGGAGGTAGGGGATGGAGATAACTGTGGCAGCAAAGATGCAAGGGATATTGATGTGTTAGAAACCACAGAAATGCCTGAGAATGGTCATGTAAGAATCAGGGCTTCTTCCCCACAAAAGGTAACAGGATCAATAACCCAAACGAAGTGCATTTACACCAGTGCACACAGCATGGGCAACAAACAGGAGGAGCTGGAATCCACGTCACAGCAGGAAAACCATGACATGGTTGCCCTCATGGAGACATGGTGAATGACTCACACAGCTGAAGTGCTGGATGGCTACAAACTTTTCAGAAGGGACAGGCAAGGAAGAAGATGTGGTGGAGTAGCCCTGTGTGTTAGGGAGTGGTTTGATTGTCTGGAGCTTAATGATGGCGATGACAGAATTGAGTGTTTGTGGTTAAGAATCAGGGGAAAGGCCAACAGAGCAGACATCCTGGTGGGAGTCTGTTATAAACCACCCAACCAGGATGAAGAGGCAAATGAAATATTCTATAAACAGCTGGGAGCCATCTCATGATTGCTGGCCCTTTTTCTAGCAGGGGACTTCAACTTACCAGATGTCTGCTGGAAATATAATGCAGCAGAGAGGAAACAGTCCAGGAGGTTCCTGGAGTATGTGGAAGTTCTTAACTTCCTGACACAGCATGGAAGGGCCCAATTGGGAAAGGTGCCCTGTTGGACCTGCTGTTCATGAACAGAGAAGGACTCGGGGTGATGTGATGGCTGGAGGCCATCTTGGGCAAAGCAAAGGAGGGCACCCTCAGTCAGTTTGCAGGTGACAACAGATGAATGAATTTTACCTTCTTGGAGAAGCAAGGAGGAGGGCCAGTAGAACTGCTGCCTCGAACTTCTAGAGTAGCAGACTTTGGCCTCCTTAGGAGATCGTTGAGGGAGTCCCTTGGGAGGCAGTTCTGAGGGGCTAAGGAGTCCAGGAAGGCTGGACATTCTTCAAGAAAGAAATCTTAAGGCACCAGAGAGCCCGTCCCCATATGCCAAAAGACAAGCTGGCAGGGAACAAAACTGGCCTGATTGAACAGAGAAGTTTGGCTGGAACTCAGGAAAAAAAGGAGAGGAGTGTTTATAGCCTTTGGAAGAAGCAGCACGCAACTCAGGAGGACTACAAAGATGTCATGAAGTTATGCAGGGAGAAAAGTCAGAAGGGCCAAAACCCAACTAGAATTTAATCAGGCTGCTGCCATAAAGGACAATAAAAAATGTCTATAAATACGTCAGCAACACAAGGAGGGCTAAGGAGAATCTCCACCCTCTGGTGAATGGAGAGAGAAACATAGTGACAAAGGATAAGGCTGAGACGCCCAATGCTTTCTTTGCTTCAGTCTTCAATAGCAAACCCAAATGTTCTTCAGGTACCCAGCCCCCTCAGCTGGAAGACAGGGACAGGGAGCAGAACGAAGCTCCCATAATCCAAGAGGAAATGGTCAGAGACCTGATACACCACCTAGACACACACAAGCCTATGGGACCAGATGGGGCCCACACATGGATACTTAGCCAGCTGGTGGAAATTCTCACCAAGACACTTTCCCTGATATATCAGCTGTCCTGGTTAACTGAGAAGATCCCAGGTGTTCGGAAGTTGGCAAATACATTGTCCATCTACAAGAAGGGCTGGAAGGAGGATCTGGGTAACTGCAGACCTGTCATCCTGACCTCAGTGCTGGGGAAGGTCATGGAGCAGAGCATCTTGAGTGCTGTCATGCAGCACGTACAGGACAGCCAGGTGATCAGGCCCAGCCAGCACAAACATGGGTTTGTCAAAGGCAGGTCCTGCTTGACCAACCTGATCTCCTCCTATGACAAGGTGACCCATTTAGTGGATGAGGGAAAGGCCGTGGATGTTGTCTGCCTGAAGTTTGGTAAAGCCTTTGACACTGTCTCCTACAGAATTCTCCTGGAGAAACTGGCTACTCATGTCTTAGACAGATGCCCTGTTTTTTGGGTAAAAAACTGGCTGGATGGCTGGGCCCAGAGAGTGGGTGGTGGATGGAGTTAAATTCAGCTGGCTGTCGGGTGCCAGTGGTACTTCTTAGAGCTCAGTACTGCGGCCAGTTCTGCTCAGTAACTGTGTTGATGACCTGAATGAGGGGAATGAGTGCACCCTCAGTAAGTTCACAGATGAAACCAAGATGAGTGGGAGTGTTGTTCTGCTGGCGGGCAGAAAGGCTCTGCAGAGGGATCTAGATCGATGGGCCAGGGCCAGTTGTATGAGGGTTAACTAGGCCAAGTGCCAAGTCCTGCACTTAGGTCCCAACAATTCCAGGCAGCGCTACAGGCTCAGGGAAGAGTGGGTGGACAGCTGCCTGGCAGAAAAAGACCTGGGTGTGCTGGTCAACAGCTGCTGGACAAGCAGGCCAAGGGCATCCTGGCCTGTATCAGATATAGTGTGGCAACTGGACCAGGGCAGTGATTGTCCCCCTGTACTCAGTAGTGGTGAGGCCTCACCTCAGATCCCGTGTTCAGTTCTGGGCCCCTCACTACAAGACACTGAGGTGCTGGAGTCCAGAGGAGGACAATGGAGCTTATGAAGGTTCTGGAGCACAAGTCTTTTGAGGAGCAGCTGAAGGAGATGAGGGTGTTTAACCTGGAGAAAAGGAAGTTCAGGGGCAACCTTATCACTTTATACAACCACCTGAAAGGAGACGGTAGCCAGGTGGGGGTCAGTCCCCTCTCCCAAGTAACAAGTGATAGAACACCGGGAAATTACCTGGAGTTGCAACAGAGAAGATTTAGTTATTAGGAAAAATTTCTTCACCAAAAGGGCAGTCAGGTTTTGGAACAGGCTGCCCAGGAAATTGGCTGCATCACCATCTCTGGAGATTTTTTAAAAGAGATGTAGATGTGCCACTTAGGGACATGGTTTAGTGCTGGACTTGGCAGTGCCGTGTTAACAGCTGGACTAGATGATCATAAAGGTCTTTTCCAAACTAAATGATTCTAAGATTCAATGATTCTAAAAGGTGAGGCGAGATGAATTACAGAGTCACATTCAAAATTCCCAGGCACTTTGCAGCTGAAACAGTACCTCCCATCAATATTTTAATCCTGCATTTTTCACAAAAGCTACAAGGTCTAGTTAACTTGAATTTTAAAGTAAGTAGCAGCAATTTGTAGAACCCAGGAATAAAATTTCATCCAAATGACAGTCTTTAAGAATGAGCAAGGAAAAATTATAATGCTTTCTTCTACACTAATGATTTGAGATGTATAGCTAGACTTTTGGGAATAAGGCTGCAGAAATTAACTTTTTTTGTGTGATTTTTATTTGTGCAATCCTCTTGTAGGTTTTCATTATAGCATTTAAGCTCCGAGATTTCCTTTAAAATCACAAACCAATAGATTAACCTCAGCACCACGGAAATAACCCTTTTTGTCCTGAATGGTTTTTTAATAGGCTAACTTTTGTTCTGTTAGGAGTAATACACACAGAGGAAACAAAGCCTTGCCCTAACAGAAAATCTTTGCCAGAACTCCAGCAACAACTGTCAAACTGTCTAAACGGTCTCAGAAAAGTGGGTAGTCCTTGAGACGTTATGGAACTAATGCCAGACACTAATTCTTAATCTTTCAGAGGCTGCAATTCCTTTCACCTAAAGGTAGGCGTCCATGAAAGAGATGTCTCCATCTGAGCTATTTTTTCTTATCAGCAGAGAGAAGTGAGCCCCTCTGCCTTGTGATTCATTTTGTCCTGAGGTAATCATCCAAACCAGAGCAGATGACTCATGAACTAGAAATGCATATTTCTATCCATTAGTCTAGGAAGGGAACCCTGGTCTAGCTCAAGTGGAGACATCTACCTGGCAGATGCCTCAGGTTAGGCGAGATGAATGCTCTCAAGTGTCTCTCCAGCATTTCTGTGTCCTTGGTAGAGTAGACAGGAATAATTTGTCATAAAATTATTCAAAAGAAGTATTCAAAACAGGATCTTTCCCTGTAATAGTTTGCCACAGGGCATGGTCCCTTTCTTTCTGGAAGGAAGCAATGAAATAAGGCAGTTTCTCTGGAAGTGATAAAATATAAAAGGCAGAAGTGGTCTCCATAAAAATTTAGGGATGCAATGAAATTGCACTTTTCTGCTCTAACAAAGGATCCACCTTTCTGAATTCCAGAAAGAAGTGAAAGGCAGCACCATACAGAGAAAAGATCCCCCATACTCTTCTCAGCACTCTGCTCATTTAGGGGGTGGGGAGTGGCAGCGGTGTCATCAAGGATTGTGTTATTAGAAGGATCAGGAGGAAAAGATAGAACAATAAGACATTTAAAACTGATTAATAAATTCCAGGTGTATCTTTGAAGAATACTAAAATACTATTTCCTTTTGTTTGCAGTATATATCTTATTCTAAAATAGGTCTAATGGGAAAAACAGAGCATAACTCCATATTTATTGCATTTCTGGAAATGTGCCTGTATTTATTACTGGCATCTGCTGTTAGTGACAGATCTTGAGTAGAATCCAGAAGTCCTGAATAACACTTGGCTTTCTTTATTATGGCAAAACAAATTGCTCTTGCAGACTCACTGCAATTAGCAAAGATTGTATTTGGTTCTGCACGCCCTTTACTAGCAGTAATCCAATATTGAATTGCCTCAGAGGGTCTCAGCAGTAACTGGGTCAAGCTCTCTCATAACTCTTTCTGCTTGACCTGGAAAATTGACACTTCTGTAGGGGTGTACAGTATATATGTATATGGTCAAAACACCACGTGTATTTCAATCCTGCACTCAGTTCTTAATTTATTCACCTTCCTTTTATGATTTATTTGAAGTTTGTCCATATCTCAATTTTCTTCCCAACCTATTTAGCCTCTAGATAAAGACCACTTAGCTGCTAGCAGGAGCAAAATTCATCTTCACACAGCACTTATACTGAGCATGTTCTAATTAAGTCAGTTAAAGCAGCTATCTGCAATTCAGCATGTCTGAGCAGCTCACCACTCATCAGTGATCTCCTGTAAACACTTAGGACATCTTGACCTTGACTAGTCGTGAGCGTAGAAAATGAAACATGACTGAGATTCACAGGCTGCTTCTTGGCAGCAGGGTGGCAGCGTTTTAAGCTGCTTCTCCAAGTTGTTCCTAGTTATGAGTGCAAAGAACCAGGAGGAGCAGTGGCAACTCGCGGGGGCCATGCTGAGGTCCCATGGCAGGAATGCAGAGGGCCAGGAGGGGGAAATCTCTTGGTAGGGTCAGAGAAATTATGTGATATGATATAAATTCTCTATTTAATACTCACCCAAAAAACTGGGTAAACCATATTTTTCTGCAACGTGAATGAAATATATTCTTACTTGATTTTGCAGAAATCCAATGTGTTAAAATTAGGCCCACATTCAACTGACATAAACTTTCCTCATCTACACCTGCTTTTTTTCCTTTTAGCTGACTCTTAGAAGCTGGTACAGATATCATCAAGGTTTCGTCATTACCATGGTCTGAATGTTCCACTAATTCTGTGTATGACACCCATAAATATTTTCCGTTTTGGAAACTCCATACGTAAAGTTAACATTTTAGTAAATGTTAATACCTAGGCTTTTGAACCAGCAGAACAGGTTATACTGAAAAATGTGTGGTTTGCATGCACGAAACCAGGCAGAGAAGTATTGCTACTCGTGTTCCTGTGTTTTGCCCAAAATCCGGAGATTAAAGCAATCCCCAGAGCACGTGAAATCCAGTTCTTATTTCTGTCATAACCAAAGTGGATCTGAGTCCACACTTACTTCCCCAGAGTGCCTAAGCACCAGGCTGTGTAATGTAAGGATCTCCTGTCAATGCCACTCCTCCTCATATCTAAAAGGTTATTGGGGTAGGAACTGGTTCCCTGGTATTACAAGTCCTGAATGAATGCCCTGATCTCTACTCCATCCGTCTTTCTCTCCTGCCTCTGGCTCAATTTATATTTAACCACTAAGCCTTTGTATAAAACAAGCACTACATTCTTTACTTCCTTCCCTGCATTTTGAATGCCGTCTGTACTTTGCACTTCATTTCATGAGGGATTAAAATGCTTGAAATAGATTTGATATGTTTTCCTTCAGCCTGAAGTGATAATTGATATAATCTTCTTCTACAAGAGAAATTTTTTTAAGTTTTAATTTTGGCTCATGTTTCATAGTTCCTGTTTTTAACTTTTTTCAGTTTAAGGGATGAGCTAAAGAATCTTTTTTTTTTTTAAATTCCAATTTCTCTTTGTTCTGTTCCTTATACTCTCTGCTGTCAACTGCCTTGAGGTTTTGGTAAGGTTTCAGACATTGAAATGTCCTTGCCGGTGGAAACTAAGCTTAATAATTTAACAGCATTTTCAGTGTTCAAAGCCAGGAGAGTTTGAGATGTTAAGGCTGGTAGTCGCAGTTGCTCAAAGTCCTATTACACAGCATAAAATGCTCATAATTTTCAATCTATTAAACCAGTCTCATTGCATTTTGCTCTTATTCCCCAATGTTAAAAAAAAATAAATTGCTAATTAAGCAAAATGAGTGCAACTCCAGTTTTATTTAAGGGAATTTTGCTTAAATTCCCTTAAATAAATTTTCTTAAACTACTCCAGACAAAAACTTTGGAGGTGAGGTAAAGTAAGATACATTTTAACTCTCAAGGAATGGCTAAAGATATAATCAGGAGCTTATTATGACCTAGATTTTTTTGGCATTCATATATAGATAGCAGATAGGTTTCCTGTATGTCATCCCTCTAGCAAAAGAGAGTTGAAGACAGGTGGATTTTATAATCCTATCCTTACTCCACTCCCGGAAAGCTAAGGATCACAGTGAATGAGACATATTTTTCCTGCAGAGAAATCACAGTAAGATACTTCCTCTAACAGCATGCTTTGCCTCTCCTCGATTGGCTAAGGATACATCTCCCCCTCAAGGGGTGAGGTTAGGAAACAATGGGGATCCAAAGAGAGGTAGCAGCTTCAGGCTCTTCTACAAAGAAGCCCTGATGAACATCCTGTGCTTTGCCTATTTTTATCTCCATTGTGCTCAAAAATTTCATAAAAGCCCCTATTAAACTTCAGCATAAGAGCAGCTATAGGCAGGAACCGAAGGTTTGATGACATTAAGGTAAAGTTATGATCAGCCTGGTGAGGCATGGTGACCTGGATAAAAAGCCTTATAAACATTCATAAGAAACACATACACATATGAAGCCAAAAACCCCTCACTGACAACTATTTGCATAAGTGGGGGTTTTTTTTAACAGAAAGAAGTGATGTCATTATGCTTTTGATCTCACTGACAAGTAAAGGCTTTGGATAGCACCCCCTAAATGCAGTAAGAAAGTAGAAAAACAAACAACCCCCAAACAAACAGAAGATAAAGGCCTGGATGAAAAAGACATGGTGCTACCCAGAAGCATGTTGCTGCTGAAGGTGGTATTTTCTGCTGCCCATGTGGCTGAGACCACACCCAGGGCACAACCACCGGATATGTTGGAATTGATGCCCTGGTATATATGCCAGGGATTTTTTGCCATCTGAGAAGCCCTGAGATCCCCAGCATCTCCAGCTGCTGCTCCAACGGAGCACAGCCCTATGTGATATCTCCGAGCCCCACATTTTCTATCCATACACACAATTCCAACAGTATTAGACACTTGCATTTAGAAGTAGAATTTTAAAAAGGCCCAGACTGCCACTGGCTGCAATGGTACCTGTGTGTAGCCAGCCACCTACATGGAGACCCCACAATGGAGGGGTCCTCAGGAGCAGTCCAAACCTTCTACAACCCTTAATCAATTCTGATGAAGCTAACAAAGAACAGCAAGATGCTAAGGGAGCTAACACTGATTATAAATTAAAGGGAATCCTATTTGACAACTAAATCCTATTAAAGTAAGGAGGTGGATTACAAACAGCATGGTTGAAAATGAAATGGGCATGTGGAAAATGTTCTGTAGGCTAAAAACAAGAGAACACAGAACAAGTTCTTAACACAAGATCTTGTTATTATTAACAGTTATTAACAGTTTCATTATTAGCAGTTCAGTTAAGTTATTGTGAGGGCTGATACTGCACATGATCATACTAGAGAAATGACATGGCAGGCAAAGCAACCAGTCTTTGCATATACTTTTATTTGCTTTGTGATGGCAGGAGCCTGCCCCTTAATCACCAAATGCAGACTCATCAAATGTCCATACCGCAGACAACTGTTTGTGATTTGGTCACCCTGTCATGAACTGACATGTCAGGAACACAAGTTCCCTCACTTGTTTTAGATATTCCTCTCAGGGTGGAAAGAAAGAGGTGTGTTCCCCTCCAGCAGCTATACTGGGTTGTCTGCTATGGTGGGCAGCAGGGTCCCACCTAGAGCTACCTGTGTGCTGCACAACCCAGAGCCCTCTTACACTGGCAAACACCAAATCCAACAGGACTGTAAAAGCTGGAGAACTGAACCTTCATGCTAAAAACGGGCATCTCACAAACGTTTGAGCTTAAGGCCTGTGTATTTTGGGCTCCTGGCTCTCAAGAACTGGCTATGCTAGTAGGCAGATCTGTAGAAGTGTTCACTGAACCTACTTTGGTCCAACAGCTCAGGCTGTGAGCATACAGCTGAGGTTTGGTGTGGTACCAGGACCATCATATTTCATGTTGCTGGAGGCATTGTCACTGAGGAGCAGTGCTGGCTGTCCTGTGCTGAAGACCTCAACATGTACCACCACCCAGAGCTCTGTGGTGTAGTGAGTGCACACTGGTGTTCTGAATGATACCACATTCTCATAAGCATTGCAGACACCATCTGTCGCAAACTATGTCCTACCACTGCGTAAAAACCAAATGCCACCTCCAAGTCATCAGAAAAAAGAAGTAAGCCCAAACCCCGGCAGCCTGACCTTTTTACAACATCCCCACTTAAAAGCATGCAGCAGTAGACGAAAGGCAGGCTTGGCAACTGGTATTAAAGCGAAGGGACATTTGCAATGCAGTGGGAAAGGAAGACAGATGGGATGTCTCACTGTGAAAGGCCCTGCTATGACAGCTCACAGCCATTTCACTGAGGCAGACATCAGATGCTGAGGAGGAGGAGTTGCAGTCAGTGAAAGGGAAGTTACTTGCCGTTCTAGAGGATATTTGTTATATTATTTCCTGTATCTGTATGCACAGAAAGCAATGTTATGGGACAAATTCATTCTTTCAGATTATCTAATTTCAAACCAACAGAGATTCAACAAAGATGGAAGTAAATCCATAATATGTGTACTGTGTATCTATGTTCCAAATCAATATTAGAGATGGGCTACCAGTGTGAAAAACCAGAGATCCAGGCCAGAGATGCATACAGCATTACAGGGACAGAGAGAAATCTATATGCTCAGTGTATTTCTCTACATTCTATGCCAATATTCAAGCTGGTTTACTCATGTGAAAAATTAGTGCTACATAGTTCGGTGGGTGAGAACACATCAATAGTTGAACTGTGGAAACGTGTGCTAAATAACAAAGATTGCCTTCATGCCATGCCTATCTAGTGCATCTATATTGAGCAGAGAAATTCTACAGTCCCCCAAAATATTTAAGTTTAGAAGCCTTTTCTGAAAGAAATGTATTTATGCTTTCCTGCTATTTTTCTTCTAAACTCCATCAGGTGCTGTGAAAAGTTACTCTCTCCACCTCAGTGTTTTCTACAGCGCTCACTGCAGTAGTCAGTGGCCTGGCTGAGCCTGCGGAGAGCAGCACTGAAGTGTCTGTCTCCACAGGCACCAAACCTTCCCTCTGTGTCTTGCTTCCTTCCCCTGTGATCAGCAGTGGCTTCCTCTTTCCACACTCCACTGCTTACCCTGCCTTTGCTCCATTTTACACAGAACCATTGAGTTTTGCAGTTTTGATGCACATGAAAAGGAGAGGCAGGTGAAGCCTGATCCACCATATCCAGTTCTCTGGGATTTGGTTGTTTACTATGAAGACCTGCTTCTTTTGCCAGCAGTCACAGCAGCATAGCTGGCACAGAGTAGGCACAGGGGGGAAAAAAAGGTCTTTACACAAGGCTTGCCCAGTTCCATGTTTCCTTATCTCTGACCCTTGCACCCTTCACACACATGCCGATTTATTGCCACTCACACAAAGGCTGCCTTCTGCAAGCACCAGGCTTGCACAAGCTGCCCAGCCCTGCTGTTCTCTTTTATCCTTCCTCTGCCTTTACAGACATTTCCTTCCCTTTAGCTTATCAACACCAGGAGGGGCTGGCTGATCTGAGCCCTTGCTCTATTCTATGGCTGTGGTCTCACCCCCATCAACACCTGTCTCTTTCATAAATTAATTCAAAAGCAGTCAATAACCCCATCAAACAAGCCATGTCCCTTCTTTTGCACACACTTTTACCTTGTTCTGATTAATACCCCAACAATGAGTCACCAGCTGTTTAGCCTAATTTTGGGAACTCTACAATAGACCAGCCTGTTTTGGAGCTCACTGTTTATTTTCCATATCAACAAAAGAGCCATTTCTTTAGAAAAGAAAAATGCCCCAATGCTCCACTCAACACATTCAGGTCTTGATTAATAATTGTCCCCAAAAAAGCCCTTGCTTATTAAAATAACATATAATATGAGCATTTGAGGGCTGCTTACGAGTGTACCTTGCAATCTTGTGCAGTATCAGTAAAGTGCAACAAATCTGTAAGGGAGACATACTCAAGCAGCCCTGGGAAACATTTCACATGTATTTTGTTTGGTATCTGATCTAGGCCTACTCCTGAACTTGAAGCTGATAAAACTTGCTAATGGTTCAGGTAAGGGTCTCCACAATTTGCCCCAAAAAACATTCTCATGCCTGTAAGAACTAATATGCAAATGAAGGTAATCAAACCCCACTGTCTGCATGGCTCCTCTAAATCCCTTTTACAATTAATTTCTTCCTGAGAGGACTGTCAGATCTGTTGGCTGGCAATGTTGCAGCTGTGAAGCCAGGGAAACTGATTTTGAAACTCCGGAAGAACAGACTCTCTTTTCATGAGTGTGGGGAGATGTAATAATTTTTGTCAAGAGCTATATGTAACAGGCAGGTATCAGTTCATGTTTTCTGCCACAGGCACTGAAAGTAACAATGCAGAGAAATGGGATTTTGGAAAGTGCCAGACTAGTGTATTACACTATCAGAAACGTGGTGATGAAGAAAACATACGCCACTTGTATTTGGGCAACAACTTTTTGTTCAAAGTATACCTTCTGATTTCTGCCTTATCTGACCATATATATCAGAAGACAGCTCATTTTTAGTTTTTTTTAGAAAGCGTATGATGGATTCAGGCACTGGCCTGAGATCTGAACTCCCGGAGAGCGATTTCATGTCAGATTCTCATATCTGGTACCTCTGTGGCTTTGGGCGTGCCTGATCCTATAGGGTGCTCGGCATTGTGCAAGAGCCAGGTCCCAGTCCACCAAAGATCTTAAACATATGACTAATCCTAAGTCCCTTTGACTTCACCAACTAAACTGCTTAGCTGGATTCACTCCTAGGCACTTAATTATCACACTTGAATTTCAATTTTAGCAAAATGAGGGTAATTCTTTCTTTAATATAGATGGGTACAGTAAGCATTAATTAGTTAATACATGTGGAGTGCTTTGGAGATACAAAGGCTATCTACATGTTAATTTATGCAGATATTGGAAGAAGTAGAGGGAAATAATTGCTGTCTCTCACCTGTGCAGGGTTTCAGAACAGCATACATTCCCTCACCCGCTGTAGAACAGAAACTAAGTGCTGAGACAAGCCCACGCTTAGGAAACACTCAGAGCACGCTTATCAGATTTAACACACTTTCCCATTTAAGGGAATGCAATCAGCTCTGTATTTGCATTTCCCATGCAAATGAGCCTCACTGACTCCTTAGGCTGGCTTTGCACTAGCTGCTTCTCATGTCTCAGTGCCATGGTAGCCAACTGCCTCAGCACTGTAACATGCTTTTATCTATCCTGTGTCTGTACTTAATAATGAACCTGGCAAGGAGGCTCCAGCACTGGTGATCGGCAGATTCACACCCGTTCCTGTTTGGAGACGCTGAATTTGGGCCACGTGAAATCTTGGTTTGGCCAAATGCTTACCTTGGATCTATAGATAAATAAATAAAGCACATAAAAGGAACTGGTTTATCTCACGCCATTCTTTAAGTTGTTCATGTAAGGTTTTTCCCTAACAAGTTCTGTAAAGTGGCTTTGGTGAAGATGCCCTTGCCGTTGGCTCAGGAGGTCTGTGAATAGTGTTGTTATCTCTCCAGAACTGGAAAGCCTCGGCAGCCCCTAGTTCCCTTTCCCACCCGACAGAAGTAATAAGCCCCTGTTAACTATAGATCCAAGCCTCTTCTCTTATCAGCTGGAGAAAAGCTGAATAGCAGAGACTCTGGAGTTTCCATCAAGTCTTGGTCCTGGGATTTCTGCCTGGTGTTTCAAGCCTACTACCTCTGGCTGCGTTGTGGATTTGGTTGTTTTTCCATGGAGAAACTATTTCCCCAGCTAAAAATGGAGAGTGAACACAAACGCAAGGCTTTAAACTCAGCTCTTCATCCGCTTCTGGACCTGAGGAAAGTAGGAAGAGACCTAAACAGGGCAAAATAAACTATACGAGAAAAAAGACTCTGGGCAAATCCCTTGGAGATAAAAATCTCTAGAAACTCTTTCTAATCCTGATGGAGTTAAGCCTGAAAGTACCTGCTGCCTGTCAGCTGGGAAACAGCATGAAATGTGAGGCTGGGGGGTCAGACCTGCCCCATCGATGCTGCGGGATGCCATCACTCAGCAGGGGTCCTGGCACCTAGGGGAAGCCCAGAGCTACAACAGACACCACAGGGGTCTGGCTGGGGGGGGCACAGGCTACAGTGAGATCCCTTCATACATCTCTGGGCAATGTGACAGCTCTCCTGAATGCAGAAATAATTATAAAATTCACCTTAAATAAAGCTGCTACTGCCTGGAAAGTGTTCCTGATGTGTCAGAACAATATCACATAAAATATCAACAGCAACTGTATGTACCCATACGCTCTGATTTATATCTTCTCTTTCCCTAATCAAGTTTTATTGCTAGGAAGCTTGTTGATAATAGAAAACAAACACTCCGGATGAAAATGAAGAGAGTAGGTTTTTCTCTTTTTCTCCCTTGTTTACCAATTCACGTTAGGTTCTGAATAAACTTTTATTCGTTTCTAAGGTTAATGCCAGCTACTCAAAATTACATCAATCTTGTAGAAAACTACATCAATAATGCAGAAAATACATTAACTTCTGACTGATACTTTGTGCCTTCTGGAAACTTGGACCTTGCCAGGAAGAGGGCTGTCACCTGTGAGGCAACTGGTATCCAGCTCATGGAGGTAACAGCCACATGTACAGGATTGTTGCTAACACAAGAATTTTACCTGCAGACAGCTCTGCTGACTGTTAGCAAAATCAAGTTTTCAGTCCCTGTGCATAGGACTTCATTCAAATGTTTAAATACAGAAGACAGAGCCTACAACTTTAAAAATATTATGTAAAAATCCATATAGTAACACCATAGGAAACTGCCAGTTAGCATTTGCTCTACAGCCAACCATTACACTGTTACAATACACCAGATTTTTTAAAAATTTACTATTGGCTTATCAGAAGCAAAGCACTTCAGAATTGTTTATATTTTTTTTAACACAGAAGCTTTCAAAAACTCAGCTGTGTATTTTGGTTTTGTTATGGTATCATCCATAGGCTCTGCTTGAGGTTGGTGGATACCGTACAAACAGAAATAAATCAAATCAGAGACAATCAAATCCAAATGGAGAAATCAGAAATCAGAGGCTGTCTGTACCTTGCAGAGTTTATAGTCTCAGCAGGTGAGGCAGATAGAGGAGAGAGAAAGAAGAGAGGGTAGTGCTGGAGAGGGGAAATCCATGTCATGATGGAGGAGCAGTGGAACAGAGAGGTGAAATGACTTTTGCCAAGGTTATGTGGAAATCCTGGGCAGAGCCAGGAAATGTGGCCAGAGCTCCCGAGATCCTCAGCCACAAGGCAGTGCTTCCCACTCTGCGCATCTTTGTCTTCCTCTCTTTTTAAAGCAGAAAATGTTTCAGCTGAACATCTGCAGTTCCCCAGATTCCTTCCACTGTTTGCCAGTCTGGGATTTTGAAGCCAAGCAACCCCCTCTTTTTCTGGGCACACCCTCATGTAGTCTGCCTGTGTTCAACAGGTTTATTTTCAGGCGCTGCCCTGATGATAATAATCATGACAGTGCGCTTTTCAAAGCAGGGATGAGAGAATGACAATTTACTTGGCTCAGTTTCTCTGCCTAAACTAGTAAACAAATATTATCATTGCAGATGTGAGTAGGAATGGGATAGTCTCCCATTATGCAGCATGCAATTCCCCACCACAGAGACTCATGCCTTTTGCAGCCTTCATGATTTCTAAATTCCAATTAAATGTCCATCACTGGGCTAGGTGACATCAAAAAGCAGCCGGTACACTGGGTGGTGGGGGAAATGCACCATCCAGCACAGGAGGGATATTTCCTGCTCTGTCCATCCCTGCGGTCTCACTCTGCTCTGTGAGCCGCAGCCCAGGCACAGATGAGCAGCCGATAGCAGAGTGAAGGCATCCAGTTCTGGTTGACAAGCCAAGCAGTGCCCGTGCTGTGGCGCAAATGAAAGAGGCGAGCAGCCACAGCTGGGAAGCTTGGAAGTGGGGCCGGCTGAGTGAGGTTGACAGGTCTAGGGCTGTCTGGGAGCAAACCTGCACTACCACCTGATGCACAGCAGTGATGTGGGAGCAAGATGCCATCCAGCCCAAACCACCTTGTAGATGGGTTCTCAGCTTAGCTAAGCAGTTCAGAGGGAGCAATAGTGTAATGTAATTACAGTGATTCTGGGATCAAAGCTGTGTTGCACCACGGAGACATATCAGCTCGTAGCTGGGAGAGCTTCAGCATGGCACGGCATGCATTGGATAGAGAAATCCCTGTCTTGCAGAAATGCATATGCATGTATGCATAGTAGATGATGCCGTGGAGCAAACCTTGTGAGTACCATACACGCAGCCAACACAGCTCTGGATCCCAAACCATGCAGGTGGTGCGGTCATGTTGCAACATTCACTTTTGGGATAATTAAAGGCACCAAGTGTTTCAGCAACTTGCAAGTGACTGCAGACAAAGCCTTTAGGATTCATATTACTCATCTGTTCTAAATGCAAAGGGATGTGGAGAATCAGCTCAACTAGCAAAGCAAGGCATTCTCAGTGGGGGGGGGTGGGGGGGGAAGATATTCTAAATAGGATTAGATAATATACAAGAGCAGAAAAAATATGTTCACATGAAAGAAAAACTTACAATCATGTTGAGGAAGAAAAGCTTACTTCTAAATGCCATATTAGCAAACCTCTCTGAGCAGTGTCGTGTACAGGTTAGTTATTGATATTGGCAGTACAGACGCCGAAGGATGTCAAAGCAAGGACACCTATTGATCCAATATGGAAAGCCAGTGGAAAGGAGGAGCAGTAAGTAGACCACAGTTCTTGGCTCCAATTACTTTTGGATTTCACCCTTTGCTAGCCTTTGTGTGCTTGTCTGTATCCAGTGACGCCTCTGCCAACCTGTCTAAGCACTTGTGAATGGAAAAGTACTTCACGGGGAAGGCGTTCAGTATTGCCAGTAAAAGAATTGGGACAGTGTGGTTGAACAAACACAGCCCAAAAGAATGTAATTTCTCAGGAATATAGATGTTTGTTTGCCTTGTCGTAGTGTAGGTGTGTTATTATAAAGACCTCTTGGGCTAGTAAATGCGACTATTTGGGTCTGATTCTATACATAGCACTCTTGATAGAAACCTGAAATCACTGAGGCATCAAGCCATCAGATGAAGTCCATGCACAAAATGACAGTCAACAGGGGCAGGAAGGGAACATGACCATGAGCTGAACAAGGTTGTTTGCACCTCCTCGATGAATCACCTGAGCATCTACAACTTTGCACACAAGCAGTCATTCTAACGAAATCTCACACTTCAGAAGTTCACAGGCAGCCCCAGTAGACTGCTGTTAATTAATGCATTACTGTCAGCATTACTATCATTTTGACTTCCCCTGAATATGAGAAGATGACTTGCTCAATGATGGCTGTAGGATGAGTAATGAGGCTGGTGAGCCACACACAGGAAGTTTCTGTATGCACTCAGAGTCAAGCAGTGGTCACAACTCTGCAGCCTGGTCTGTGGGGCTGGTGCACTCTGCCAAACTTTCAGAATGACTCTTTCACAAATGAACTGTATGCAACTTTGCAAACACCTGCTCTGCACAGAAGGGATTATTTTGATACCAAATTTGAAGCTTCAAAAGTCAGGATGTGTCTACATAAACAGGTGTGGATGAGTGCGTGTGCTTTGCATATTCTCAAAGGCAGGTGGAAGATGAGCACATCTGCCTGCACACAGCTGGGCTACTTATTCTTAGATGTGTTCAAACCATCTCCTTTCTCTTTTCTCCTCCAAAGAAGGCTGATCAAATCACTCAGTCAATATTAGGTAAGTGGTTTGCTCAGTTTATTTACTATTTCACCCTCTTTTACCTCAAAAACAGCAATGGTTTATATTTTTTCCCTGAAGCCTCCCCAAAACCAAAATCAATTTTGAAACGAATTTTCAGGCCTTTAAGGGAATATAACTGCAGGTGTTTTTTACATGTACAAAAATGGGAAGTTGTCAGGCGATTCTTTCGGCAGCCTTAAATTTTTACTGCAAAACACAGTAAATAATGAGACAGCTGGTGAACTGCAGGGAATCTGTGGCTGAGAAAACTTTGGTGCAAGAAAGCTGCATAAGTGATACTCACAGTGCTTCTAATCTTGACAGTGGCTGAAGCACAGCAGCAGGCTCAGCTTGGAGCATGAGCCTCCCATCAGTGGTGATAGAGCAGCCCTTTCTGGACTGGTTATTGCCCTGTACTGCATGAGCAACGTGGATGGGGGATCTGAAAGTCACTATTTGGTTTCCTTGGTCAGATAAACTTACAGGGAAATTATGCTAATTTTCAATTAGATAGGTATGAGGAGTGCAGTATCATATGCTGACTAGCGTGTTAAAAGGTGAGACAGGTTCTATTAACAAACCCCAGTGAGAGAGAGGATAGAGAGGGGAAGATGGATAAAGGCAAGAGAGTGTCACGCTTCAGACCAGTGCAATAGACTGTGCTTTCTAACCACTTACAGTTTTGGAGCAGGCTATATTTTGAGGTCTTTAGTTCAGACTGCCCATTAACATGGAGGACTAAAAACCACATCCTGCTTCATACAGAAGGTGCAAGGAGAAGCTAGGAAAAGCCCATGGGTAAGGGTATGATTTTCCTCCTGGGCTGCTTTTACTCCTGGACTGCTTTTACTCTGTCATTTCCCTGAAACAAGGGCAGGGTACTGTGGTTCAATTCTGTTGCTGCTGAACTCCTAACTCAGTTCACATAACACAACACTCAGACACATAACATGGTGCACAAAGGGGTTCTCACGCTGCCTGAACTGGATGAGGGTGGCAGCCTCCTTAGACTGAAAACCTCAGTTTTGAAATGAGAACACGGCTTGAATGACAGAAGCAGGACCTGATCCAGAGAAAATAGATTCTCACCTTCTCACCACTGTTTCTGAACACACAAAGGTACACTGGAGCAACCTCTTCTCTCAGTGAGCTATTACTGCAAGGGGCCAGATGGGCTCTCCTTGAACCAAAGTACTACACAGTCCAAGTGAAAACTGAAAAGCTTACACTGCCTTTTTGAGTGCTGGCAAGTTAGGTACATTCCCAAAAGGTATGGAAAGTATAAAATCAGTCAAGTTTCATTATGAATGGGTTTACTAATTTAGCAGATTATGGCTGAAAACTTTCCAGACTAATGTAATATCTCCTCCTTGTCAAATTCTTAAATGTATAAAAGGAGTGATTTAGAAATAAAAAGTCTATTCGGCAAGATTGCAAGCTACTGTGCTTCCAGCTAGTAAAGGTAAGGAAAACAGGGAAACCTTTGCCAAACAGAACCGTGACCAGTGAAATCCTTGTGTAGATGTGAAATAATGCCGAGTGCCTGGAGGCAAAAATGAGTACAGGAGAAATACAGGGCTATTGAAGGCGTGGACTGACCATCTGCACCTTCATGCCACTTCTTGAATCACGACAGCACCCTTGGGGGTTAGACCAACAAATACGTCTATGTGCTTGGGAGCTCAGTTGGCATTTTAGAGCAGCTCTGCAAGCTTGCTTCCAACCCAAACTCATAGATATTGGATACTAAAGCCTGTCACATTAAATGTGTCTCTGGATGTTCTGTCCACAACATGACCCGAAGCATTTTCTTCAGAGCGGCTGATACATTTCAGCTCAACGCTGCAGCGCTCGGTGCCATGCTTGATTGAACAACTTGTCTCCACTATTAAAATGCAGAGAGAACTTAGACAAGCATTTAGAAGCTTTGTCATTAAATAGTTTTCTTGTCAATTGATCTATCTTGTAGGGGAAAGACAACTACTAGATCCATCAATTGCCAGCAAAAAAACTAGGAAGAGGTCTTAGTCAATTAAGCAGGCAAGTACTGCTTGACAGCTCCCTTCGGGCGATGGTTCATTTGGGGCCTGACTATTCAGCAGGATTAGCAACTTCAAGCACTGGAAAGCTGACCTTAACTGAAGGTGAGCTCGCATCTGCAATGTGTCAGTGGAGCAGCACTGTGTGAAGGAGCAGCACAAACCTCTCTGCTCCCCTGCTGAGGACTGTAAAATCTCTTTTTTATTCCTTTTTTTCTACTCCCAGGAGTTTCACACAGGTTGTAAGTGGTATAATTTTTTCTGAAGCCTTGGTCTTCTCCCTTCCTGTTGATTTTTTATTGTCATGCATTTCATGACTTGTGCTGTTCATCTCAAACTCTGGTAGCTCTTGCTCCTCCCCAGGTGCCGTACCTTGAACAGGCAGCAGCACATGCGGTCAAAGGGTGCACTGAGATGGAATTGGGCACGGAGAGACAGCTCATTGAGTCAAAATCACTCTTCTCATTGATGAATGGCCAAAAGTGACCACACGCAGAGTCCAAGGGGAACACCTGTTTACCCGCAGCTGTGTCACATAGGAGCATCTCATTGAGCCATTCCCTGCCATTCCCACTCCTGATCTGAGTTTTAAGCTTTCATTGTACACTGCCATTTTTTTTCTCAGAGTCCCAGGTGTTCCAGATGTCCCAGGACACCTCTATGTCACAAAAGTCTGGCATGGTTGTCACAGACACATCCCTGTCAGTGAAGAATCCTGCTCCTTGGGAAGCTGTTTTCATCTCCTTCAGTATTAGAAATTGCTTGTCCTGACCTTTACTAATGGTTGCTGCTAGCAATGCTGCTCACAACCCCTGCTCAGCAAAGCCTCCTGGCTTGAGACAGGAGCAAGGATCTTTCACCCATTTTACAAGTAAAACTCCCTAAAAGTTTCTCTGTCTCTTCACTGAGTACCAAAAACTCGGTTTCTTCATGGGATTAGGTTGTGCAGGTGTGTGCAGAATGTGCTCAGAAAAATTTGAGTGCTGAGCGGGACTTCTTGATGCACAAATATTTGTAATATTGTCAACCCTGTCATCACTTCGCAGAGCTTGCCAAATCTGTTTTGCTTCTACTGCGTGAAAGTAGAGTAACTCTCTCTTCCTGCCTAAGCTATGCCCCAAATGCTCTCAATGCACCACTACACTGATTATTACACTTAGAAGTAAGGCAGCAGACAGTCAGATACTGTACTTCAGGCAAAAATCCCTGTTGAGATTCAGCCACTGCATGAGAACATAGCAAAACTTAAAATGTTCCAAATTTTTCAAAGCTACAAATTAATGCAAAAACTCAGATGAAGATCATGCCTATTTAGAGATGTTTAATATTGATAAATCATATTTACCACACATGCAATCAGTCTGAGTTTCAATTTAAGTAGAACTGAATCACCCAAGCACTTATTTCCATTGCAGATGGGTGGATTCAGGCTGTAAGGTTTACATGTTCAGATTTATTTTCCTCACATTCTGCACCGGTTCATTTTCCAGACTAATAAAAGTTGCACAAAATAGTATTCACAGTGGATGTGCTCCAAAAAATTTGAAGCTCTGATGTCCATGAATACAACCAAATAATTTGGAAAAGAGATTTTCTGTGTCTTAAATTAAAACTAGATTGGTGACAAAAGTTCAGTTGTCTTTCAGTTAACAATGTCATCACAGATATCAACAGACATGCTCAGCCACTAATTACAAACATCGAGTTTACAAGAAGTCTGTGTGCAGCTGAGAAATGCAATGGCCATGCTGTGGAAGGAATCACTGCTCATTTTCCCATTGCATTTATAGAAAGTGACAACAAGCAAAGCAAAATGCAGAATGCTTCACTGCAATCAGCCCTTTAACTTGTAACAATTGGAGTAAATCACCTGTCAGCCAGGGTAGCATCTTTTGATGTGTTTTTACCTCTTGCCCAGCACAGCATGGCCATGATCCAGCAGTGGGACTCCTTCAGCAATACCTGGAAGGGAGCAGCTGCCAGGTGGCTGCAGCACAAGGGAGAATTTGTCTCCCTCCCACTCTGCACTTGGGGTGCTGCCGGAGGGATTATTCCCACCCCTAGGGGCACAGCAGACTGCCCAGCATGAAAAGTTTTGCTGTACCTCTGCTGAGGACTGCTTTTCAGAAAACCTCTGGAGGTTTTTTGGGGGTTGGTTTTTGGTTTTTTTGGTTGGGTTTTGTTGTTTGGGGCTTTTTTTTTTAATAGAAAAGGAAAGCTCAGTAGCACTGCAGCCCACAGTCAGGAGCTCAGGGGAATGTGATTGCATTCTCTGCTCGGGGATGCCCAGGAGCCCAGCCACTGAATTCTATTGGAGGAAGAAGATAGCCAGCCTGGGCTCAAGGTCTGAACTAAAGCCACTGGTGTCCTATTTTCCACTATCATGCAGTTGGGATGTGGATGAAGGGTGGCTTGCCACCTTTACACCCATGGGGAGAAGTCCCCAGAGTGAACCTGGGAGAGGCAGCACCCCAGTGAGACACTGGCTGTCAAAGCCACTTCAGCCCTCAACTCCCACCTCCCAGGAGCTGCACATCCTGGTTGTTGGCAGCAGAGGACCCCCAGGGAGGCTCAGTCACAGAAACAGAAATGTTCCTGCTTCACATTCAATGTAAAATAATTGCCTGAATCCATGTGAGGAAATCCTTTCCCCGGAGCAGCTTTGGGGATATGACAGAAGGCATGCTCCACTTCTGGCAGAGATTAAGCAATTTATCCTTCTTTTTGCCGTAGAAAGCCCTGAATTTCTTTCAAGACACGACAGTAGTGCATATTAGTACATGATGAGGAAAGAAATTGTGAGAAATTTTCTGGGCTGGTTTGGTGGATTATTTTTTTGGGCCACCTTGGGGCATTTTCTGTCTACAGAGTTGTGTCAGTGACTTCTGTGACTTATCCCCACTCTGCCGTTGTTGATGGTGGTGGTGCTGTAAATCTGCCTGTAAGGCACTGCTTGCAAAAGCAGCATGTAAAGCAGAAATTTGTCCTTTGTATCTTGAGCAAACTAGAAGCAGAAATTACATAAACTAGCTCCCCAGTTCTGTCAGACAGTCAGGTGTCTGCTTCACTGGTCTCCTCTCCTTGCAAAACTTTTGGTAGTATTTATATACCCCATATATATACACTCATATAAGCACGTTGATACAAGCACGTATGAAAATACAGATATATGCATATATGTGTGTGTATGCATATATATATATAAAAATATATATATATGCCTCTGTGTGTACATTTATATATATATGAGACAAAGGTTTCAGATGTGGCACTGTGTATCTATAACTATCTAGACTCTTTTGGTGAAACTTATTGTACACGTCTTTATCACAGAGAAAACGAGTGAACGTGTATTTCACATCTTTTCTCCTCTTAAATATCCATCTTGTTTTATTTTTGTATTTTGTTCCTTCTTTTCCTCTCTGTTTCTTTTTTTTCCCTTTCTGTCTAAATATATTGGATATTAAACAGAGTCTAAAATTGGCTTTGCAGCAATAGTTTTGTGAGGTCTACTTAGAGAGGACAAAAATCTTTTGAATAATCATATGTAATGAAGATGCATTTGAATATATACTCTGTGTCTCTCACCAGCAATGCTCATCCCATGTCTGCAGCTTAATGTAAAGATACCACTATGCTTACATGACGTGCTATGGCAGTGTGGTATGTAAGCACATATAGAATCATACACTTGAAAAGAATGACGAAAACAACATAAATATTTGTTAGCATATATAAAATTAATGCCTACATCTCAACACTAGTGTGTTTCTGTATGCATACATGTGCTTTGTTTCTGTATGTATCAGCCAGCCTTCCTATGAGTGCATGTGTGTGGGAGGGAAGGATATGATTATGGATTTGCATAACATCCTGCGTGAATGTAGAGTGAAACTGAAGACATGGAGGAAATTATAGAATCTATTTTTAAAGTCTACATCACTGCAAATGTTGCTTCATCAAGCTCTTATCATTGCTGATTAATTATGTAGAATGAATGAAGATGAGTTCTAGCCTTGTCTTCCATCTCTGCATTGGAGAAGAAATTTAAGCAGGGTGTTTTGGGACACTCACAAAGAGGCGTTTCAGCAGACCGTGGAGTACCATAACCTTATCTTTTTGTCCCCTGGACATTCCACAGTTACTGGTGTCTCTTCTCGTGCATGAGATTATTGATCTCCATGGCAGTAATGAAAGACGAAAAGGTCAATTTTTAACTGTGAACCATAGGGACCACTTGCTACTACAATGGCTGATGTAGGAAACATGTACCCCCTGTCTTTTGCAAAGATCTCCATTATGTCAACAATATTGATCTACTGTGGGAACATCTTGCTTTCCTATCTTTTTGTCTTCTTACCACTTCTGTCCAGCGCTTCCAGAACAAAACCTTTTATAGTTTTGATGGCTCCCTGCTTCCTAATTTTCTTCTTTTCCAGCATGAGAGGCACTTGTCTTAAACCACCTGAAGCACAGCTCCTGGCTGTGCTAGTCCTTTTCTGATGGCTGCTGGAGGAGGTGGCCCATCTGGAGGTCACCTGCCCCACTACAGCACCTCAGCCTCTCCTTGCAGCCTCCAGTGGTGCCAAAGGGTGCCAGCACAGGAGGGAGCCCCTATGGGCTCTCCTGGGTGGGCAGTGTGGCCTCTGGCTGTGCCGATCCAGGCTCCGCCGCAGGAGACAGAGGTGGGGTAGAGAGCACTAATGTAGCTTGGTGCAACCAGATGAAGAAAAAGGGGAGCAGGATATGGGCAGTTAGGTTATTATATTTTATTATTTAGGGAAAACAAAGACTGGGTACCAGGGATGAGAGCCCAGCAAGAGAATCTGAGCAATCCCAGGATGGACAGCCCCACATCTGGGAATACAGGGACCAGGGAACACCCCACCCTGACATCTATGGTATGATAGTTACAGCTACTGCAAATATCAAGGCATTCCTCAGCTGCAGACACAGCTGCATCATGTTTCAGGTAATAGAGTGCCTCAGTGTTGTCATTCATTTTAACTTCCTTCCTTCCTTCCTTCCTTCCTTCCTTCCTTCCTTCCTTCCNCTTCCTTCCTTTCTTCCTTCCTTCCTTCCTTCCTTCCCTCCTTCCCCTCTCACTCCCTTTTTCTCTCTTTCTCTCTCCCCCTCTGCCTTTCCTCTCCTCTCTCTCTCTCTGATGCAGTGAAAAGTATAGAAGGATGCCTGCCCCACATGCTGAAAGAACTGAATCAAAAATATCCTAACTTCTTTCATTGTTTTCTTGAACTCCCATGTTTGTTTTTTTTTCTTATTTTTTTTTTTAAAGTATCACACAGTTGTAGACAGGAAGATTGATCTGCAATTTTCTGGTTTTCTGAGGGTTTACTGCAGCTGGAATTCTGTCAAGGAAGATATTAGCCTGGACTTATTTCTGTGCAGCAAGGGAAGGAATCAGGTACGCAAGAAGAATAGGAACGTTTGATGCTGGTATTCACAATGATTCAAGTTCAAGTAAGCAAACCCAAAAAGGCATTGTAGAGGAGACTCTCACTAACAACCAGAGGTTTTGGATTAGATGTTTAGTACAGGAAGCAAGAGGCACAGAAGATAATTTGGAAGGTGTGAAGGAAACTAGTCACTATGGTGCAGTGGAATACATCAACAAACAAGCCAACCAACGTGAGTTTCTAAGAAAGTTGGGTAACTCGAAAGGAAACCACAATTGCAGCATGTCTGTCTACATTCCCCACTGCTCCCCATCCCTGAAATAGAAAACAGGATAGAGGAAGAAGCAGGCAGTGTGCCTTTGGAAATCCTGCCTGTCAGGCTCTGCTCAAGTTCCTGGGAAGAGATAAAACTAGCAAGAAAACAGAAGTGAAGGGCAGCCAAAGGGGCATCAGATAAGATGAGTGCTGTGCTAAAGAGGAAGCCGACCCCATTTTAAAGAGGCAACTGAAATAATTTGCTGTGAAATGGGAATGATGCACAACTATATTTAAATTTTGTTTTATGTAAACTAAAATGAAGATGGAGTGCTGGCAATTAGGAAACATTGACTAAACTTTAGCTGTTGATAAAAAAGCATGTGAGACAACATTTGGTAAATTAGCTGCCCTGACTAAATAAATCCATAATATTGAAGGGATTAATATTGAATTGCATATCATTTCTCATGTCTCAGAAAAATGGAAAAATACATTAAGATGGGGAAACAATATAAGGAAAGACTCAGCTTGCTGATTTAAGACACACATAAACAAGGAGGTACCTACAAAGGATAGAGGCATCAAATGTCCCATTATAATTGGTAGCAATTTAGGGCTTTGTTCAGTTGCTCACACATAGGCATGGCCTAATGGCTCCAGGGGACAGCAGATATGCACTGGGGACCAACAGCTGTATGACAGGAACTACAGGAAACCCACATATCTCTGGAGCACAGGAAGGAAGCCAGGCAGGAGAGGGCAGGCCTTGGGCATCTCAAAATGAACCAGGCACCTCTGGTTCACAGCCAAGTCAGCAGCTGGGAGCAGGAGGCAGGTCCAACTGAAGGGTCCAAATGCCCGTCACCACAATTTAGCTAGATGTTAGACCTCCTACTGCATTCCCCTAGTGAAAAATAATTCCGTCTAGCTATTGGCATCTAAAGATCATACCTAAAGATTATGTCAGCTAATCTAAGGTATGGGCACCTAAGGCCCTTGAGCGAAAGACGCAGCAGACAACATCACTGGGCTGTGTGATTCGTGGTTATCTTCACTATCCTGGTCCCACTTCAGACCTGTCCTTAGGAGAGCTTTATGATGGAGCAAGCTCCCCCTCCCCAGCTAATGAAGAGAGAGATGCATGGAGATGCAATCCCTCTTGGTCCAAAGCAGACCTCTAAAATAAAAGGGACTCCCTTTCTCAAGTGCTTGTTGCTCCTGAGAGAGGGATTTTTCTCAGTGTTCAGAGCAACAAAGCCAGCTTCCTGGTGGTGCATGCGAGAGGAAAGAAGCTCTTTTTCTTCTCTCTGGCATTTGGAAGTGATTTCTCCTGAAGATGCTAGGAGGGTTCATTATATATGGCAAAATCAAAAAAGAACTGCAACATGCCTAATTTTCATTTGTGGTGTGTTGGCAACCATGCCACAAAGTGACCAGAGGCCTCGGCTCCTCTCCCTGCGGAGCTGGATCTCCTACAGAGCTGGATCTCTGCCCCAGGTCCAGCTTGTCTTGACATTTGGAGTCCCATGGGGAGAGGAACCCACATGCATGGGGTGCTGCACAGGTCCCCAGTGAGGATGGAACACCCGGGGTGAGCTGTGACACCCTGAGTCACAGTGATGGGCCAGACCCAGGAAATGACTCAGTCACTTGCCTTCATCCACTGTGGCCCATCAGGGCCTCATTAGGTACAGGTAGCTTTATTTAAAAACAAACTCCTTTTAGTACATAAATGCATCATAGCCTAACACCACTGCACAACAGCCCTTGCTCATGGCTTCCTCCATTTGCTGCCTCCTTGGCATGAAATGAATCCAAGATCCTTCTGGGTGAGAGTTGCAGCAAGTGTGCCCACAACGACACAGTTGGATTGGGTGATGAGTTGGAAAAATAGGGGCTGATTTTTCAGAAGGGGTGTTGAGAATACTTCCTGCTGACAGTTTTGTACCCTGATGAAATACGGCATCACATCTCTACAACTCCCACTGCTGAAGAGGGCAAATAAAATGGGGAGGGAGGGAGGGGATTCCTACAACATATATGTATATATATATGCAACTGGAAGAGATTCAATTTGCAGAGATTAAGATGAACATTAGAGCAGAAATTCCATAAGGATGACGTCTATGAAATTACAGAGAGCAATTTGGAAAACTGTGCTTCTTAAGCACTAAGGGGAACAAGAGTGCATTGTAAGGCACAGGATCTCTCATAGTTAATAGCTGTATTACAGTGATGTAGTGTTCATGCTATAGTTTAACATGAATCACAATGCTGACTGATGCATAAATACCATATTATTTTATATAGGCTATATATGCACTGTGTCTATGACATTATTTTTATCTGTCCCTATAATGCAAGTTTAGAACTTCCCTGAGCTAGTCCATAAGAGTTATGTACAATACTGGGCAAAACCCGTATGAAGTTTAATTTGACCAGTGCTCAAGGAATGTGCTTGCTTTTTTTTTTTTTTTCATAAGGAAGTAAATAAAGTTCAGAAGTTTCCCTTGACAGTAAGCACAAATTTATCTTCAAATGGTTTTGGACTATAATGTGGTACTTGTAATGAAACTTTGGAGTTCCAATAGTTATCTGGCAAGTGACACAGACTAGGGTTAAGAATGTGACCACCCACTATGAATAGTTCCCACTTACATCTTTAGTATGTGTTATTTATAGAACTACTTATTTTATGCTTAATGCGTTTAGTGGTGGGATCACTGGAGTTTTTTCCTGGGCCCACTTTCTTTTAGAAAGCAACACAGACTGCTGTCTGCTTGGGGTTTGACAAGAGACAGTATTTAACATTTATCTTGTTTGCACCTAAAAATGAGGAAGGAGTGAGCCTGGTATGTATAGATGTAAGCATTTGCCTGTCCATTTTCTAGCTGAACATTCAATCACAGAAGTTGCACAAACTAATTAGGCATAGAGCTATACAAACCTAGTTTGAAAAATTGGGCCATGCGTGGGTGTGTGCATCTAAATATTTTACAAGCTGAACAATCACCCTGGAGTATTTTAGGCTAGAGATAGATAAATGATATGTCCATCCAAATTTACATTTAAGCAAAGATTCAAAGATGAATATGCATAAAATCTTCCAGTTATCAGGTTTTCAGGTGTTATGGATGTCCTTCCTTCAAAGCAATGCTGGGCAGAGCTCCATGCTTTTGCAATTCAGTTACGTGACACAAAAGTATCAATAAGGCTATTGCCAGAGTCCAGGTTAACTAAAAATATTTCCGATAATCTATTTCATTGCTGCAGTATAGCAGATGTTAACAGTGACACAAGTATCCAAAGAGGTAAACCAATGGAGTGACTGTGAGAGGGGATGCCCAGCGCTGCCACTCAGCCACAGTGAGGAAGGCTCACTGGCAGATTCAGGAGTTTCGGGGGGGTTTTGTTGTCTCTCCACAGCATTACTTCAGTTCAGCCCACATGCAGTGCCTGGAGCCTAGCGATGTGGGGCTTCCTGTGGATGGGCAGTCTGGAGCCTTACCTTTATATCTCAAACCTGCTGGGAGCAGGCAGCAACATCTGCTCCATGGTATCATCCACATGCCAGCATGGCTGGATTTTGTCCCCTCTCAATGGCTTCACCTCCTCCTTGATGAGGGCACAGCTACAGCAAGGAGAGTGGCGAGACTTACCCTCCTGAAATTACCATGCTGAACCATTTTCTGTTCTGAATCCAGGACTTTATTTTTATGTTTCATGCTGTAATCACAGAATCTGAGCTGCTGGCCCATGAAGTGGTCTGTCACGGGCGAGCCTATGGCTAAGTCACGAGCAGAATTCGGGAACGGATTTGGAAACAGGCACTGGCTTAGACCAAAGGACATTGTTTGTTTTCCAGCAGCTTAGCCTCGCTGTTCAAGGGTGCTCCCAGGATTTCCCAGGTGACTAACGTTGCCTCCTGGCACCAAAGGCTTCCCTGCTGTACTCGGTCTTACCACAAGGCTCGTATCCTATTTCCACTTAAGTTAATTATTACTCTCATTGAAACACTCCCTTTTAATTAATGGGAGAGTTGATGATCTCATATGTTTATCTGTTAGCAGTTTTGTTACTTTTTAATAACTAGAACCCTAGAATGACACAAACGCACCGCATCAAATGATGCTGGCTGATTGTCACCTCAAATGGTAGAGAGGGCTGTGGTTTGGGGAAAACCCTGCTATTCAGGGTCACATTCTTCCACGTGGTATTTGGTGTACACCACCAGCTAACAACCACTCTGAGAGGTCCAGCAAGTCTCTTTGAAGGACAGGCAATGGAAGGTGAAAAAGCAAGTCAACAACAATAAAGTAGCAGCCTTTTACATGACACACCTACAAGGGAGCAGTTCTCATTCCTAAGAGGCTGGCACATTACCACAGTGATTCTTCCAGCTGGCTGATCTGTCAAAATTTATGATTTTCTCTTCTTTTCTTCAAAGGAGATCTTTTTATTTTGCCTGCTGACTTGAAGAAGCACCTGAGAAATATATTTCCATTTCAGTTTCTGCTCATCAGGATGAGGATGCAAGTGAGGAGAAAGGAAAGAAAAGATAAGGCAAACAACTCCCCATGTGTATTTCCTGGCAGTGTTGCCTGAACTGGTACATGTCAAGCCCAGATATAAAGAAGACAGAGCACACCAGAACTGCCTACAAACTATCACCTTTACCACTTTTCCAGCAGCATTGCCAACATTACATTTCTCTGCCCAGAATGTTCCTGAACCATCAAGACTGGGAAAACCTGTGGGAAAAGTAAAGAAAACCCAAGCTACCTTATTTGCCCGCAGCAGTCCCCATGGGCAGCACCTATGTGTGTGCCTCTCCTTTTCCTTCCCCTGCCCTGAGATGCTGGGTGTTGGTGCTCGTGGGTCTGCAGGGACCTACTGAATGGGCACTGCAGAGAAGGCTCAGCCCACTTCTGGGTGTGGGACAAATGCAAACTGTCCAAAGAAGATCCCTCCTGGTACAGATTTCAGAAAGTATGCTTTCTTCATCAGTAAACAAACCAATGAGTCATTGGCTGTCACAAGGGAGAAAATGAGATTACAAAGGATGTATAAGTAAATAAATCAGTTCCCGTTAGTCATGGCAACAGCTCAGTGTTTCCACCCAAATGTTTTATTCCAATTCATCTTTATTTTTGTAATATTGTTACTCTTTTACTTTGGGGAATAAAATTCTAATAAGATTCTCTTGGAAATACAGATTTTAAAAATGCAGTTTTTGTGTTAGAGTGCTTTTGAGGACACGGTCTTTATTTTTTGACACTTATGTTCAGGGATGGAGCTGTGGGTGAAGAAATGAAGCTCTACCCTCCTCTGCCCTGATGGTGCTGTGGGTCTTGCATGTGACATTTGTCACTTGACCTGCAAAAGGAGCTTTCACCATATCGGCATCTGTTGCTCAGCTCCCTGCCCCAAATATGGGTGCATTACACTCTATCTCTTTTACAGATGCCATCCAATAGAGCTCTGGAGGTTTGCTGACCCCTGTCCCCAGGCACTGCTGTCAGAATATTGTGATCCAAAGAACTGTGTCTCTCTGGGAAAATGTCTGTTTTAAAACATGCTTCTGCTCCAGTCCTTTCCCTTACATCTGCATCTCAGAGTAGTTGCCGAAAACTTTTTGTGTTTTCCCCAGATCCCGCAGAGATGGAAATCTTGCAGAGGAGCTGTGTTTTCTTCCTTGGTTTTAATCCTTTTTCTTCAAAGACCTTGTTTTGCTATAGATGCTAAATAGTCTACAAATTATATAAGATGTTCTAAATATGTGTATTTATTACAACTCCTGTAATCTCAGTCCATGCCAAAAAGCGTGCCCTCCAAAGTAGTGGAAGTTGGAAATTGTCAGAGTCACATCTTGATTTAAAGGTCACAGTTCTCATCTATAGGCAAAAGGGGTTGTTACTGTTTTCACTAAGATATGGAAAAGACTTCAGAAACTATTCCAGAGAACTGAATTACTTAAGTATTACCATTATTCACAGATTTCCCCAAAACTACTTTCTGACTGGTTTTGTCCCTTATTGTAAGATGTAGGAGGAATTTATGGAGATGGCGCCTTTTCTGGTACGTTCTCCAATACGTGAAGCAAAGAAAATCACTTCTTTTAAAATAATATCAAAAAGCATGTCTCTCCCTCTCTGAGTACAATTGTTTTTATATCTGCAGATGTTGTTAAATATATTTCTTCTAATGGTAAAATTCACTTCAAGCTATAAAGGTGATGGCACTTTCTTGGGGCAGCTGCTCAGGAGTGACTCGGGAGCCACTCAGCAGGACTACAGAAGTATTCTCATGGGCAGCATCAGCGACATAAATCTCTTCATACTATAAATGAATCAGTTTGACTTGCTTTGAATTTTTAGGTCCGTGGACCAAAATTGTACCTGGACCTTTAGTTCCACTGTATTTCCTGTATCTTCAATGACAGTACTTCATTGAGACTACTGTCTTCCTGTCTAAAGACATTTAATAGCCATTACCCAGCAGAGGCGATGACTGAGGGAAGCAGAGGAGGGAAAGCAGTGTGGAAGGGGCTTTAGCCCCTGTATGCACCAGCAGGTGCTGCAAGGTTTGTGAATGCATCGGGCAGACGGCCTGGAGCCATCTCATCCCTACTTTTTATACAAGGATTCTTCTTATTCCTGATCTTGCAAACATGTTTAGGCTGCAATAAATTGAAACTTCCCAGTCAAATTCTCAAGGCTCTCAAAACTCGGAGGCAATGTTAGTAAAAATTCAAAATAAGGGACTTCACAGATTATTCATGCAGTCAACTTAAAAGGCTGTGGGATTTTTCCCAGTACAGCAGAGAATTTTTCATTATTGGTGGTAGTAATAATCACACGCTGAGGCCTGTGATTCAGTTTATGGTGGTCTTAATTTATGATAGAAGACTTTATTTTTAACAACAAAAGTGAGAGGATAGCAAAATTCTGTTAAAGGTAATTAACTCCACAGACGCAGGGCTGAAGGCTGCTCTAAAGAGTGAAAAAAAACCCCAAACAAATCTATATGGATGATGGATTTTACCCTCTTTCTTTCCAGAAGGTTAACTTTAAAGTATCTTTTTTTTTAATTGACACTCTTAATGAAACAATTTAAATACTACAAAACTATGTTTAGTTCCGCTTATTGCTGTTGTCAAGGTAATTTCTATGTGAAACCTGAACAAGAACAGGTCAAGTGGAGCAATGTGTGGGTGAAAGCACTTCCTCTACACAAAGTATAGCAAGACAGATTGTATGTAAACAAGTACTGATTCATGGTCTTGTCTTTGAATGAAAAGGACAAATTTGTTTCTAAATTCTCCATCTTCACTTCTGACTGGAGAACTGATTCTCTGATGCTGGACTGAATAAATCACAGCTTGTGCTCTGTTATTTTGATTTCTGCTTTTATTTAGAGGGTTTTTTTCTTTCAAGAATGGAAAGTAAATATATGAGTCTCACAGAGAAAAAAATTAATTTCTTTCAAGGCAATCCATCTGGTTTGAGTTGTTCATTTAACAGAAGAAAGTGAGGTTGAAAACCAACTCTCCAAAGGCCAGCTCTGACAGAGCACGAAGGTAAGAATTTACCCATCTCAACCTGCCAAGAGCTGACGCTATTAATCCCTATGCTGCTGCATAACAAATATGTAAGGTTAACAATTAAAGGATGGATATTTTCATTTGTTTAGATTATGGGCAGAGTAAGAAATTGAGGGATGGGTTTATTTTTTTTTCAATACTCTTGCGGCATCAAAAGCACTTGAAGCAAAATAATTTTGATTCTTATTTTATGAATGTAAAAGTATTTGTTTTTTCTTGTTGAGACAGTGGGTGGGAGCAGTGGAATCAGGAGTTTTGTGTTGAATTTTGTCTCTGATAATGAATTCCTTTTTGATCAAAGGCAAGTCTCCTAACAGCTGCACGCTGTAATTTCTTTGTCCTAAATGTAGATGTATATAAAGTATACCTGCCTCATGGGATATTCTAGCAATGAATAGAACTGTATATATTGAAAGTGCTACATAATGCCACTATAGGTGATGTTTAATTTGATGCTTTACAGCATAGGTGCCCTAAACACTTTTCTCATTACCTCATTACTTTCTTTAGAGCTTATATGTGGCCTGTCCAGGCAGAACCAATTAGGCAGTGACAAGAAAAGAGGCAGAGATGTCTATAATCAAGTCATCAAAAAGTCCAGAGACTTTTTTCTTGATATATTTGAAATATTTGCAGCCAGAGCTGGAGGGGAGGCTGGAGTTTGGAGTTTAGGGTTTTTGTTGGTTTTTTTTTTTTTTTTTTTTTGAGACGATGGTATTTGCCAACATTTGGAAGGATTTCATTGTTCCCAAGTGCTGCCTAGCTCAAGATGATACACAATATGTGAATGTACCAGCTATTTTCTGAGGTTCTTGGGAAGTCACAACAGAGACAGAGGTTACCATCAGAGTCACACTGGAAATGCAAAAACTTGTGCACCCCAGAGTATTTATTTAGGTAAGAAAAGTTTATGCAGCTTATGGAAGAATTACTCTGTGATGAAATTCAATTTCAGCAGCTTTTTAATCTCATTTCCTCAGTTCCTCTGTCATTCCCCAAGCTCAAGCCTTTCTTTAGGAGCCCTGGGTGAGCAGGGAAAAATGCATTGAATTTAATGGTTAGCTTGGGAAGTCTTCCCCAAAGGACTGTTTGTCCATTATAACTGGCTGTCTGCTGCACTTATTTTGTTTTACTGACTATAAGGACATGAGTACTTACATTTTCTCTCTTTCTCAAAATATTGTGGTTTGGCTGAGTGGTTTAGACTAAACTGAAGAGATTTATCAGTACTAGAGAGGATGGTTTATTTTGGTCTTTTTACCTGTGTGTTTTCAAGCTCCATCTGTGCTGTGAGCATCGGGCTGTGTGTGGGAGTGGTGCTGCGGCAGGCGGATGTGCAGGAGCCCTCATTGCCCATTCCTACACACACACACAAACAGAGAAGGGTTTTCCCCAAATGCTCTGCTCTGTTGTAGAGGGGAATTTGGAGATGGGAGCGAGGCCAGGGCTCTCTGCACAGAAAGCTTGGTGTGCTGGGGATAGGCAGATTTCACAGGGACTTAGTACCATGTCCCTCACAAGCACTGTGCAATTTAGCTGTAGGCAAGGCAGGGTTGACCACACTGTGACTTGCATTAATCGCACCACTCAGACCGAGCCAGAGGACAGACTGCAGTCAAGGTCAACCAGGGCTGTCCTTGCAGTCACCCTGGCCTCACCCATGGTACAGGGGACATGCTGAAGCCACTCACTGCCCCTTCAGCTCGGCTGGGCTGCGCTGCTGTTCCTTGAGCACCCCACACCTTTTCAGCTGCACTGCCTGGCTGTGCTGCTGTTCTGCTGAACAAAAGGACACCTACGTTTCACCAGAATCAGCTTTGATAAAATGTTTCTTCAGAGGAACAGTCAATATGCCTGGGCCCTCGCAGCTCCCCAGCGGCTGGGCCTGCACCTCCAGGCTGTGTACTCTGGCAGCCTGTCTCCTGCAGTCCCAGTGCCAGGACGCCTGCTCGCCCACGGACAGCTGGGCTTGGCGCCTGAAGAAACCTGTTCGCACTCCGGCTGCAACGAGTCCAGCAACCTATTGCTTGCTCCTTCTCTGGGAAAGACTACACTTAAGAGACCGGCAAGGCAGCCCTGAGCACGCTCCAGTCACATGCAGAAAGGATTTGGATTACAACTCTGCAGCTGCATGTGCAACCCAAGCATCCTGGCCTTGTGCAAATGCAGTGGAGTTCGCCTATTGATCTATTTTTTCCCTCTCCAAGAGGACTTTCATATAAGACAGTTGTTCAGAAATTAATTTATGCTGCACTAGTGATTGTATTATTATTGCTCCCGTGCTACTATGGATATAGATGATATTTTACAGGAAATCATGAAGAAAAGACTATTGCTTTGAGCAAGGCTGTAATTTAAAGTTATCCAGACAACATGATCCATGCTCATATTCTCACCTCTATAGCATTGCAGTGGTCCAATACCAGCTCTAGTCCAGGTGATGTTAGGACCTAGGTTTTCAACAGGATCATGTTTATTCTAATTGGTAGATTTAACATTTTAGACCTGGTTCATCAGCCTAAAATACGGATTAGTGAGCACTTAAAATTGAGGCAAAATTTACTTGCTTATGAATAAGAGACACAGGAGTCCAGTATATGTACTCAATGTAGAAATGCCTTCTTTCTTGTCCTGCCTGGGATGTATGAGGTGTGTCTGCAGTTCATGGTTTTACTTTATAGAAGGTATATTTTATTGCCTCAGACTTCATGAAAATGAAAAAATCAGCTATCATATTCAATTAGTCTGAATAGCATCACTTCATCATTTGTAATAGGAGACAAAATAACTAAAAATATACCCATGTAAATTGCTTCTTGCACACATACTATTTCTTTTATGTCATCCTAGAGTGAACATCCCCCTTAAACACTTTCATGTACTGGACATACTGATTACACTGTACATTTAGCAAGCAGAAAATGAATGGAAGTGCTATTAAATACTCCAAATCATTTGGATCAGAATATATTCACTTCCTTGAAAAATGAAGGTTGGGAAGAGCATGTAGGAATAACAGCAAATATGTAAATTTAGGAGGTGCAGTTCAATCTGGGAGCTGTAAGTGGAGGTGATGCTCCTATGTCTGGCTCTGCCTGGGCTGGCAGCAGCCCCAGGGCAGGGTGAGCCGGGGCTTCTGCTCTCTGGGGCCAGGGGTGTAACTGGGAGCAAAAGAAACCGGGTGGAGGGGATAGGATTACTGCCTGCTGTCTCTCCCAACCAGAATGAGGGTCATCCAAATTCCACTGATTTATTTGTGGGAGAGAAGTTAGAGGAATTAATTTACTAATCCTACACCCAGCCTCTCTCTTTCCTGACTGCAGTCTTCCACTAATTTCCCAATATAGATTCTGTCTTCCTCTCTGCAGCTGTTTGTTATTTGTAATTTTTAATAAAAAAGTGCTGTTTCCTAAGACTTGGAGACTTTTATTTCTTCATCAAATCCACTTCCACCTAATGTACATAAAGGATTTGTTCCTAATACATGAAAATCTGTAAACTTAGCCACTTCTAGTAGATTTTTTTCTTGTCTAAATATATCTATCAACTTAATCTCAAGAAATTAGACACCTGCTCTAACAGTAAATGAATGTTCAAGAAAATTAGGGAGAATTGGAAGGCTGATTCTTCAAACACTTATAAATCATGAACATATACTTTTTGAGTAGCCCTGAAACATCTTGCAGGAGTAGTTTTTAGGTGGCAAAGGATGGCTCACTGCACTCCTGTAGTTGTTCAGGAGAGAGAGTGTGGGGGCAGAGGCTCTACACGACATTGCTTCAGCTTCCTAATTGTATGACTGCAACTTAATGAGCTGCTTAGGGCTTGACCCAACGAAAGATTTAAGTGACTAAAAAAAGGCTTATGTAGTATTAAGATGCCTGTACTCAACATTGCAAATCCATACCTTCCTGTTTGATTTCACAAGTCTCTAAATGCTGCCAGCTCTGCACCTGCACGTGTCTGGGACCGTCCCTGATACTCTTGTCATGTCTGGGTGTGATTGCAACCCAAAAATACATCACTGTGCCTTAAGGGCCTGTCACAGCAGGCTTGGCACACAACCATTGGACAGATCCACCACAGGAGGCAGCAGTGGTTATGGGGCAGCTTTGACTATGAATATGCTCCACCTTTGTTTTTGAAGGTAAAGGCAAATTTATGGGGCAGGAGTAAGGGTGTGTAGTGCCACTGTGTAGTATGTCAGGTACTTACATGGAAAAGAGCGAGTCAGTAAAATCCAGAGATCTCTATCTCCTAGTCAGCAAAGCAAGTTTGAGGATCCCTTCATCCTGGCCAGAGGAACAGGAGTAGGATCTCTAAGACATCTTCATGCACCATGTGTCTTGGTGCCAGGTTGCTCTCTGCAGAAGGTGCTGGCTGAGAATGTTCATATTCTGACCCCTTTGCCCCAATGGCTTGGTATCACAAATCCCAGGGAGTCAAATAACCACTTTGTGACCCCAAAACTGGAGGTCCCACCCATCTCTCACACCCCTGCCACCACAGAGTTTCTGTCTGTATCTCACGGTGACACCAGCACTCACAGGTTGGCTTTGTACTTGAGTCACCTCAGTTCAACAACCTGGAAGAAAACAAACAACAGCAAATCTACATAGTTTTATGCCACACTAGTGAGTCAAAGGGAGGGTCCAGTCATGGCCAGAGCTGGTATAAGCAGGATGCAGGACTGGGAAAGGAGGAGAGGCACATGTTGCATCTCTTCTTTGTCCTTAGCTGAACACTTTGGTGCCTGCATCCACAGGTTCCATATGTGCTCTACAAGGAACACATTGCTGAGCTCCGGGTTTGGGCCCTGCTCACTCAGAGTGACCACTTCTGCTGGTGAAGACCAGTAAAAATTCAGTAGAAAAAGATTAAGTAATATAAGCATAGGCACCTGTACAAATAGTCACATACAGCTCAAATGGTGGCTCCTGGAGATATGTTTGTATTACATACATGCTCTCCTAGCTTGGAATAAATGTTTTCTCTCAGAGCATAAACATTTATGATTTAATCTAGGAATTAGCCTTAGAGACACCACAAATGTCTAGGGTAGTATTAACCTTTGTCTCAGATAATCAATCGTTGGTCAGCAAATAATTAATCTGATTGAAGGAGTTCTTAGGTGACACTGGTCAAACCCACACACTTCTGCACTGCTGCAGGCAAAGAACTGCAACCAAAACGCAGTTCCGAGTGGGACAGGTTGCTTCATCCTTGGCACTGGCTCAGCTGATGTATGTAGGCAGTAGAGATCAAGTTTACCAAGACCCTTCTGCCCACCCTGCCCTTTAGAAGGCAAGGAACTGCCAGATGAGGGCCCATAAGTAGATCACAATTTGACCCAGAGATACATAAAAGCAGTACAGCATTCATCTAACTGAGAGAAATTAATTGGTAGATATATTCCTCAAGCTGCTTTATTCTGCTTATGTAGAATGTTACATTGATTGAAGACATAAACAGGAAGTACGTGGGAAATGACAACTGAAAAGTGGATTTGCTGTATGTCTTAAATTTACATCATATCAAAAAAGTTATACAGGCCTATTTGAGATTGAAACCTTTTTCTAATATGCATATTATTAAAGAGAAAGAAAAAGAGAGAGAAAGAAGAAATTAGAAGGGAAAAAGGAAAATAGGAAAAGGAAAAGGAGGAAAGAAAAATGTATTTTAAGAGTTAATTCTTCAGCCATTTTCCTCTGGTTTTGAGCTGGCACTCCATGACAACATTTCCATTATATGCTGTCTCTGGTGTATTGCTATCAAAGCATACAGGACTTTTCCATTGAGTGGAAAATTGGCGAAGCTTTCTTGTTTACAACTGAAAAGGTAACAACTCTGATAAAGTAATGGACATAATTATGACACTTTTAGCCAAATTGTGGGAAAAACAACTTTGCGTTCCCTTAGCCTGGCCATTGCACCTGAATGTGTTATTCTTAAAATCAACACTGATGCTGCTCGTTAACAGCATCCCTGCTCAGAGAGGGCTGTGTGCACTCGGTGACCTCCTGGCTTCAAGAAATCATAGTAAAACCACTCTCCCTGAAAATGTAGCTTAAGGATTTTCACAGCAATTGGTGCTCTCAACAGCCTCAGCTTTGGAAGAAGAGTGTGAGATTGACTTCTAGGGGCAGCAAGTGAAGCTCTGGGCTAAAAGGGGACTGGGCAGTTGTATCCACCTCAGCAGAGTCCCTCTGTAGTCCATCCAGGCTCTGCTGTGGACTGCTGCTTCTTCCCAACTGCCCTTGAAAGATCAAGTCCCGCCTAAGACTGAAATATAAATGGGTAGACGCTGCACTGCTGTAGTGACCATGTCATCCCCATTATAAAGATTCACAGACAAAGCAGTGTAGTGCAAGTCTCGTTAAGAAAAACACTCTGAATGCAGTGGAAAGTAGATCTGGGCTGTTTAGAAGCACTTAAAAAACCACAGGATTACTATTCTTTCAGTGCTTTCCTTTTGTGGTTCTCAAAGTGCTGTACAGACGTTTATCAAGCTTATAACACCTGTGAGGTGTTAAAACATTGCTACTTTCCCAAGGGTGGGTAACGTGATTTTTGGGCACCCACATGGAGATGTGTGAAAGTTTCAGAGATACAAAACACCCAGAACCACCAGCTTCCGGTATACATAACTTGTGACCCCAAATAAGCACTATTAAAAATGCAATGGTGGGCTTGCTTTTTTTTACCTCCTAGTAAAAAAGAGTTTAGAAGTAAAAACATTTTCAAGTGTGCCTCCACAGCTCTGAGAGTAAGAACCTTTTTATTTGCTTGCACTTTTTTGCCTGAAGGAAGCTGAGACAACTTAACTAAAGATGCAATTCAGGCAGTTTGGTCTGTAAGTAAAACAAAGTACACACCATATTGGATGACTCACAGTGAAATTGCAAGAGCAGATGAAATCAGTGGGAGCCACGAGCTTTTCCGTAAACAATTTCAAAGTTACTGACACCAAAGCACAAGGCAGTGCAGTGCTAGGCACCTGTTAGGGGAACATACAATTAAAATACACAGCATTGTGAGGCGATGTGCTGAATGGGCAAAGAGCAGTGAGGGGACCAGCACAAAGCAGGGTTCACAACATCTTAAGACCAACATGAACAACAACATGTCAACATAAAGGCACATTTCATTCCCTCTGGCTTGGATACTTCCCAGGAATTCCCCTCCCAGGGGTATTTTGGTGGAGAGGGCCCAACGACTAGGAGGTTTGGGACAGGAATGGGGAGAATGCAACCACTCCCCATTATCATTTTTCCCACCCACCCTCCCACAGTGAGGAGTTTTTCTCTCTCCCTATGCTTTCACAGGAGCTCTGAAGCAGCTGGCAAGGGGAGGGAGGCATGCCAGCCACAGCTCTGCTGGCGGGGGCCCTTGAGGGGGGCTGCAAAGGCAACCGACCTCAAGCTCTGACCCTCTGCAGGGTTCCCTGTGGTCTGCTGGGAAACTCCTAAGGTAAATGAAACTGTTCTTTGGGGTGAGGGCAAAGGAAATGGTCTTGTCCCGAGTGAACTGCAAAAGGACCATCATGACCTACCAGTATCAACACAAAGTAAATGAGCTGTGATTAAATTTGCCTACACAATTTGCCCTGTCAGCTAGGGACCTCACCCATCCAATTCTAAATCCCATGAGGGCAGGTTACTGCAGTGTTGACTTCTACAGAAAGTCAAACTGTAGGTAATTTCAAACCTAGAACAGACCTGATTGTTAGCATTGGGTCAAATAACTCATTGATTGGACTGCTGCATTTTCGTATGCCAGCTGAACAGCACCGTGCCTCCTGCCTGGCGTGCGTTCACAGCTATGGCAAGCAACCTCCACTCAGGAGAGCTTTGGCTTTGAAACAGCTACAATATTTTAAACTGGGAATTTGGGGAACCATGCAGACCTTTGGTCTGGAATAAACTATTTCTTGCTGAGAGTAGAAACTGGTCCTATATTTGGCAGATGGCACTGACTCAAGCGTTCATCCAGAGTGCTCTGATGCAAATGTCCATGTATGTTCACAGACTACAGATAAACATGTAGTGACTTAGGTTAGTGTGACAAAGGTGTTTGGCTAATGAGTGTCAAAACTACAAACACAACCGATCCTCCCAAAAATTTTTGAAGAAAAAATAGCACCTGATATATTTCAGCTGGGTACTGGATTTTTCAGCTTAAATCAGGACTGACTTTGCTGCTGCAAGCCATAAGGCTAAAATATACCACTTGTATAGGATGCCCTCTGTGCTTTACATCTACAAATTATCCTTCTATCATCCCAGTGAACTATTGCTATAATCGTATAAAACCCAGGAATACTAAACTATCAAAGCTTTACTGACTAAGCCAAAGCTATACAGCATTTGGGTGACAGTTGGAAAACAGACTAAGAACACCGATTTCTGAATTATTTTTCCTGTCTCTAGACAATTCTTGTATGTAATAGAGATGAGGTAAAAGAATGGTAGTGAAGCAGATCTGAGTTTACATATGTTCAGCCATTTGCTATTGCCATGTTGCTGTTTATGCAATAGCAGCTTAGCAAGGGATTGCTTTAAAAAGCCCCAGTCAACACCAAGACACCCATAACTGTATTTTGAAACCTGATCATTTTTTCATAGCTCCTTTGTCACTACTAAAAAGTTTGTTCCTTAAAGTAATTAATTGTGATACAATCAATATTTAAAATAAATTTTACTTTACTTCAGTCAAAAACCCATAGTTATGATTTTGTAGAGATAAATGTTCTCTATCTCTGATTTAAGAATTCAGTGTTTCCAGATTTTTTTATGCAATATTTGTATTTGACCACTGATTTTTATAATGCTGTCTGGTATTTAGTTTTCTGTTATGTATAATCATTCAGCAATTTCAATTATAACTGATAGAGTCAGGAAAATTTCACTTTCAACCATATTAGCTCTTCACACTATTTTTCTCTCAGCTAATTCTAATTTTAATTAGATTGAGCAGCAATTGATTGTACTGATGTACTATTCAATTAATTCCACAGCAATGACTGAGGTTATTTGCTGAGAGACAGCAAAATACCAGAGCACACCAAATTTTACAATAATTATGTACCAGTTCTACTGGAAACAGTGGTCCATCACCTTGTATACCCAAATGCTGATTTTAAAGTCACACCTATTTAGATACTTTTTAACCTATTTCCCATTAGAAAACAAGGATGACTTCATTTGTTGTGTAGTGATCATAAGCTCTGTAACATTAAGAAGGAACTTTAAAAACTGACCATGCAAAATATCTCAAGTTTAAATTCTTCATCAGAGGTAGGTGGAGTCTCGTTCTTGTGTGCCCATTGTTTTTTGTCTCCCGTTATTGTAGATCATGTAGATACAGGGAAACTCATCTACTGATCACACCACTCTTATGGTCTTCTTTGCCTTTTAATTCTGGATTGAAAAGTAAAATACAGACTACACTTCTGCATTTTCTGAACTGGAAAAAACCCAGATTAGACAATGGCCATTGTAGATGATGTTTGATCTGCATGGATTGTGCATCTGTCTAGACTGTAGACTAAAACCTTTTGCAGTGATCGGTAAGAGTCTGCATTACCCATTCAAACAGGAAATGTTGCATGAAGGTAAAATTCATGCCAGCATATAAAAGCAGAAAATGACTTACACTGTCTGACCTAATTCAGAATCCTCAACCTCAAACATTCAAAAATTCAATCATGACACCAATCATGAAACTAATGTAAAATCCTGATTTAAAAGCACATTGATTTTTCTTTTATCTACAGGTTTCTAAGTTCACAGAGGGCAGGCTTCCAGACTTTCCCTGGCAGTCATGAAGGATGAAAACATTGTTTTGAAGGTTGCACTTTCTGTATAATCTTATGCTTCTTGGGATCAGGGCTCTGAGAGATACAAAACATTTTGTGTAACAACTAACAATTGGCAAAACAGTTTTCAAAGGCAGGGTCTATGAATAGTCATCAGTTATTAGAAAATAATTGTGAAGGCTAATGAGGAGCATTTGTTTCCTTCTCTGCAGTTAACTACAGTATTGTCAGTTTGTGAAACTGACACCAGTCAGACCTCTAAAGGGTGAAGTCAGCTCTTTGATATGAAGTTGATAATTAAGGCTGTAGACACATAGTAGAGAGCCAAGTAGGAACCTAAACCCAAGTCAGCATGATGTCACAGGATTGTCGTGTTGCCTTCACTCACAACCTAAGCAGCTTTTTCAACCTCTTGGCCCAACTCACTGCCACCATCCCTCTGCTCCATTTGCCCAGGCTCTTGGGTAAACGTGGTCCAGTAATGTATCTATGGATCTGCAGCACAACACTGCCACTTTTTCAGATCATGGCTGCTGTACCAAGCTGGGATGGGCCAGAGAAGAAGTCCTGTTCAGGCACTCAAATGCTGCAAGGTTGTGGCTGTGAGTCCTCAAGGAAGCTGCCTTGGAGCTTGGCCCAAGGAGTTTGAAGGCCCATGGGATAAGTCCCCCCGCATCAGTAAACAGCTACGTGAACTTGGAAAATGTTCCTCCCAAGCAAAGACAGCACTGGTCCCTGGGCTTATACAACTCATAAATCGGTCATGCAGCCTACTGGATCTTCAAGTAAGATAACCTCCTCTGTTTCTCTTCTGCTGCCTCTCCCTATGCATTTTTTCCCCATGAGAGGGGAGTATCAGCTTGCAATCCTGAACAAAGTCCAGTGTGGGCAATTGCATTTTGCTGACATAACCTACCACAGCAGTGGAATGCTATATCCTGCACCACTGGTTCTGAACTGTTGAATGGCTCTGGTACATGTCAGGGGGTTGTGCTCCTCCCTTGAAACGGCTGCACCTCATGGCTGGAAGATGCAATGCCCGTCTCTCTGCACTGTGCAGAACAGCCAACTCTGGACAGAATTTGGTATTTAAGTGCAAAATGGAGATTACACAGCAGAGCCAAAACATTTAACAGCAGTATTTTGAATTTCAAAACTGTATGAAAGATCAGTTCTAACCTTTGAATAGAGTTCAAAAGATGTCCCTCAGCACACTTCCACTTTTAAATAAACAGGAGAATCAAGGGCCCTGACATTTCCAAAGCCCAAAACACCGGTTTGTTTTCCTTACATAAATACTTTGAATCTCAGCAACTGTCTACAAAAGATAACGATAGAATTTGTCATAGTAAAATGTAATCTGCTGATAGATTTAGCTTGCAGTTTTACAGTACCTTTGGGGAGCTTTGGTCCATTGAATAGAAGAATTTGGATGTATTGTGAGCTCTAAGGACATGTTCTTCCCCTCAACATTTTTCATAAATGTCACTGAAGATGCAGCAGCCATGTAGTAAGTGAGAAAAGCAGCTGCCTTACCGTCAGGCTGAATTAGAATCATAGTGCAAATATACTTAAGTGACTCAGCAGTAACTAAGTGAGTATTTGGGATCTATTCTCCCCTGGTAGTGGTCATGTAATTCCCCTTCATCTACGTGGGAATTGAGCATATGTTTTAAGCAGAAACTAAATGTGTAGTGATGTAAACCCTTTGAGAAGATTTTTTTCCTGAGGGAAAAGACACTGATAGAAGTCTTTCTGTTATCTTCTGTTATTCTGTTGTTTGTCTTATTAAAATGAGCATTTTTTTCCAGGTTAGAGAGAATTAAAAAATCACCTTTTTTTCCCCCAGAGTGCCCAGGGTTTTTTTACCTTTCCATTTGTTAGCGACACAGTATTAACAACCCACATGTATAAATGGAGTTTATTAGACTACTGATACCTTTAAAAGGCAGTGTTGAGAATTAGGAGTAGTGGTTTTTGAAAGAGGCTAATCACAGAATAATAGAATAAATTAGATTTTGAAAAGACCTCTCAGATCATGGAGTCCAACCTATATTAACTCAGATGCAGGTATATTTTCTCCCCAATGGACTAACACAGAGTGGCCAAACACCTTTGCTGTCTACCTCTGAAATGGACAATGTTGTTTTCCAGATTTTCAACTTACCAGTCCCTCTTTCTGACATCCCTGCTAAAACGTCTCCCTATGGGAGTAGGTAATAGCTCATACTCTAGACAGAGCAGCTGGTGAGAAAACCTGATGCATCTAGAGAAAAGATCAGGTATTTGCGCAGAAGACAGAAGCAGCCACATCTGGGGGGTGGTTGTTGTCTCCTTCCACAACTGGTGCAAATACATTAGTGTGGTTTGGATCTGTATGGCTGGGACCCATATGGTCACATGCCCTTCCTGAGGAAGCCACTGATCTGCCAGGCAGGTGGTAAAGCACAAGCAGCATCACATAGGGGACAGAAAATGGGTAGTAACGAAAAAAGAAAGGCCAAAAAAAAAAAAGAACTATAAGCCAAAAGACACATTATTGTTTTTTTAGCCTCTTGTGCAAGGCATGAACATCAAGATGACTTGCCATTATGTAATTGTAAAATAGATCTATCACACAACCTTTGGGTCTGGGGTTTGCATGTAGCCCTGTTCGAATCAGCAGTATGAGGCATGCTGTTTCTTTGCCAAAGACATAGATACATATTTCTATTGCTTAACCATATTTTTCTTTTTTTTTAGTATATAGATATGGCCTCAGGCTGGGAAAAATATTCATGCTCTTCTCTCCGGTGTATATATTTTCTAAGGACAGCACCACTCTTATGCATAAGCAAAAGTGCATGCTTTACATATTTACTTTCTTTATACAAAACAGTGTGCCTGCCACATCATGTACTGCTTTCACTTCTGTGCATATTACCCCAAATTTATCATCTTCTCATATTTAGAATGTAATTCTCACTCAAATCACAAGCAGACAGCTTTTCTTAATAACAGTTATTCCAGAGATAACAGCTAATTATGACATTTCAAAAGGCGTACATTAATATTTCAGTAGGCTCAATGTTTTGAAATACTACCCAGGGCAACATCTTGGTTGTTTTTGCGGGGAAACCTAAGGATCCATTCAGCAAATAGGCAGTTAAAACATCCTTCAACATACAAACCCTTGCAAACACTTTCTACAGCGTTTTCTGTTCATCATAAAAGCCATAGTCTGGAAAAAAACAGCTTTAATGGATCACTTCTTAATGTAATTAAGTATATTTAACAACAGTATGCTTCAGAGTCCTTAAATTAGTCCTTTGCCTCAAGACAATGTATTCATCCAAATCCCTCCCTAAAACATTCTTATTCTGTAAATCCTATTAGCATTAATCTGCTAAAGTTAGGTGTGCTTTATCATTTTTTTTCAGATACCTGGAAAGCTTTGAGAGCTACTGCTCATTCAGCAGCTTATGGTTCCAAACACTTGTGGAGGTCTAACTTAGCCTGGAAACTTTGAAGGATTCGTGCCACCTTGCTTTGGACGTCCTCAACTCAACAGTGCTGTAGGGAAAAGAACAAAGTGCAGGATTTACTGCAGGATGGCATTAGCAAGGGTGTGGTAAGAAGGGACAAAACTGACACTGAAACCTAACTATGTACTATAAAAGGAGAGAAGGGATAATTCATGTCTCTTTTATCACTTCCACAGTGCATTTTGTTCCAGAAACAACACAGACTTTTATCTCAAAGTCCTTGGATGACCGATCCCATTTAAACTCAGCCTAAGTCTCTGCAGGCTGGAGTGAGGCCTGACCACACTGTGAGGCAGAGACAGCTGGGACCCCAAATATTTTCCAGCTCTAAAAAACCATGGTCAGATTATTGTTTCAAAAGGAAGATTAACACCTCTCTGAACTGAAGTCAAATGCATGCATGAAAAGCCAGGAAAGGGGCTTTCTGTTCCTTCCTGAGGTGCCTGCAAAGTCTTTCTTGGAAGAAAGAAGTGGCCACATTTTCCTTTCAGGTTTATCTCACAGGCCCGTGAAAGGCATTGGGGCTTCCCAAACCCTCAATTAAATGCTACGAGAATTTGTAAAAGTTAACAAGGGGAAGAGGGAGTTATTTGAGGATTTCTAAACTATTTTAAGCAGGAGCATGGAAAGATTGCTGAGGAAACATTTTTAAATCATCATATTTCAAGCATTTAAAATTTTTGTCCCAAGATCTCACTGCCAGATTATGCTTGGTCACAGAAAACAAGACAGCAGGGCTGCTGACTTTAATTTGGATTCAGAAAGAGTGTTGCTGCCTAGCCTTGCCTCCCAAGCCAGGAAATGTCTCCTGATGAGAACTAGTAAGGTTAACACTCCAGCCTTCTCTCTCTCAAAGCTGCCATGTTGTAAAGGGTTTACAATATTTCAGAGTGGCTTCCCTCTGCCCACCCCGAGGGATGATCTCTCCCCATAGCCCAGGGACACTACTGGGGGGAGCGTGCCAAGGGGAAAGCACTGGGGCTGGCAGGTTGGCTATTCCCACTGGACACCAGGGCCACCATGGGGGGCTTCTGTCCTCTGCCTTAAACCACTCGTAGAGGTCTCTCCCATGCGTGGAGGGGCACAGCGGCTGGCACGGACTGGACATACACCCAGCCACGGGGCTCTATTTTGGAATTGGCTTACCCCAGGGACTGGCCTGAAGTTGTGTATGGGGAGGTTTAGGTTGGGTATTAGAAAAAGATTCTTCACCCAGAGGGTGGTTGGGCACCGGAACAGGGTCTCCAGGGAACTGGTCACAGCACCAAGCCTGACAGAGTTCAAGAAGCATTTGGACAACGCTCTCAGCACATGCTGGAATTCTTGGAGTGTCCCGTGCTGGGCAGAGGTGGACTCGATCATCTTTGTAGGTCCCTTCTAACACAGAATATTCTCTGATTCTGTGGCTTGGGGTGGCTGCCGTGCCCACCACCCTCTGCCAAGGGCACAACACCTGCGCAGGTACATATCGAGTCCCCGTAATACCAATCACCGCCCGACCCGGCTGACCGCGGGGCGCTGAGGCTGAAACTTCGCCCCGGGCCGGCAGGGAAGAGAAGGGCCGGGAACAGCTGGGGCTGCGGCTACCCCGCGGCCAATGGGCGGCGGCAGAAGCGCCCCGATACCGCGGCTGGAAATTCCCCGGCGGCAGCGGCCCCGCGCTCCCGGCCCGTGGAAGCCCCGGGGCGAACCGCGGCGCGCCCCTCCCCGCTCCGGGGCGCTTCCCCCGGCCCAGCCCCGAAGAGCGCGCGTCTCCCCATTCCCGGGTCTTTCGGCGTTCGCCAGTACTTTTCCCGGGCGCTTCCGCTCCCAGCGGGGCAGCTTCTCCGGGAGCGCCGGGTCTCACGGAGCTGGGAGGGAACCAGGGAGCGGCAGGAGGTGTCAGAGCGCTCCTGCCGGGCAGGGCCCCCTTTGCCCCGCCCCGCGGTCCCGGAGAGGTCCTCCCGCAGAGGGGAGGTAGCCACCCAGGCTGTCCCTGCCCGTCCTTCCTGCGCTGGGGCGGGGGAGCAGCGGCCCTCCCGGCGGGCAAGGGGGAGCCCGGGGAGCTCCTCCCGCGCGATCCCGGCAGCGGCAGCGGCAGGAAGGGCAGGGCGGGGGCGGGGGCTGTG
>VZRS01008781.1:161785-293920 GCA_013398055.1 Ifrita kowaldi
GGGCTGCAGCGGGGACATGGCCCTCGGCCCGCTCAGTTCTTTTTGCTTTCCGTCACCGACTTACGACTTTAGTAGGGCTGAGGCCGGAGGTTTTCTCGAGGAGCGCGGTGCACTGTGGCCCCGGTTGATGCCAGTTGTAGGTAAAGGGCAAAAAGGTAAAATTACACTTCATGTATTGAGTGCTCAGTGAAGCGCATCCCTGCGTGTTTTGGGAAGAAAATTACTGAAGTTTTTAAGTCTTCTCGCCCTGTTTTTAATTAAAAATGTGCTCAGGCTAACAGCTACCCCTTGCTGGTGGGGTTGGCACTTTGGCCTGTCTCAGATCACGTTGTCAGATTGGGATTCAGGTTTGTAATTCAGGTCTGACCTGCAGCTGGCTGATCATGAGTGCTCTCGGTTCCAGTTCCTATGTTAAGATCTTCCACTGTTTTTTAACAGTGTATGTGGCCCTCTGCATGCATCAGGGTTATTCCGTGAATTCCATGTAGTATTTCACTCGGAGCTGTCATGTTTTTGTAAAACAAAGTGAAACCTTTTGTTGTTTTCAAAGTTAAATGGTGACTGAAAGTCGGCAAGAATTAAAAGTGTTCTTCAGCTTGAACAGCGTTTCTTCCCTTTCCCATGAAGCATTTTTGTTTCTGAGGAATATAGTGCTACTCTTCTAGCAGCTCAACGTGGGAGAATTAGACTTCTCTTTCGTGAAATGTGGTAGCGGCCTTTGTAAAACCCAATTTTCATGGCCTGACCACGCATGGTTTGTATCATCGGGAGTTTGGACTGGTAACTTAACATGGAGGAATTTGAAAGGACTCACTGGGTAGGAGATTATGAAGAATTTCTGTTTGAAAGTACTTGTTTTGCCTCTGCTTTTTAGGAATCTGAAGCAGTCCGCACCACATAGATGATATTAATGGTACTGTGTTTTCATTTTTAGGATTATAATTTTTGATGTAATGTTGTTGCTTCTCTGAAATGTTGATTTCACAACTCTGGAAATCAAAATCCTCTGTCTTGCTCAAGTCTGTTTAAGAAGTTAAGCAGATCGCTTTGTCTTTGTAACTGACTTTCTTCTTGTGACTTTGACAGAAGATGTCACTTTTGGGAACAGTGAATAAATGTAGCAATAGAAGGCACCTGTACCATGAAGATCAAGGCTGTAATTAGCAAATATTTTATATAGGCCATGAAACAGATACAGATTCATTAAAATGTTAGCTCTTGTTGCTGTTGTTCTGTCGTTGCAACATTAGCTGTTGCATTCGCTTCTTACTTCTACCAGATTATGTTTCTGATTGCTTTTGTGAAAGAAAATGATACACAAAATCTCTTTTGCTATATTTTCCCAAAACTGACAGCAGAGTTAGCCCTCGATAGTCTGGATGATCCTTTTTATTGCATCCTGGCTACTGAACATATGATGAATTCAGAACGTCAGCCTTTACTTGTTCCCGCACAGAAAGGGAACTCATCTCCCCTTCCTCTCTTTTCTTCTCTAGTTTCCTGGCTTGCTGTCTGGAAGCTTATGGAAAGGTGTTTGCTCTCTTCGGTGTCACCTTGCATCTTCTGTTAGCTAAAGAAGAGAGACAAGGTCAGCCATGTCTGCTGCTTTTCCAGCCTTTGTTTTTTCGTGCCTTGTGTTGTTGTTGGTATGTTAATCCTTTGCAGTGCTCATGGCTTTCTTCAGTAGAAACTATAACAGTAGTGACTCGAAAAGTGATACCCAGATAGCTCTGTTTGCTGGTCGTGGTCTTGAGCAGCAGCAAAACTACCCAGAGTATCTGCATTTTTCATGCTCCTTGAGCATAAAGGCTGCTTCCAGACTCATGGAGACAGGTGCTGTATCAATTTACTTGCCGCAGGTTTGAAATCAAAACCAAGGCATCTTTGAATGCAAAGCGTATGTTCTAGAAAAATATTTTCTGTTTGCATTGAGGGACTAATGGTTTCTAAGCTGTGGCTATTCCCAACCCCCCATTCCCACTGCGTTTTGAGGAAGGAGGATTACTGATGTGGATTTATTAGAGGTGTTTGAGGGAGTTTTTAGATAGCTGAAAACTGTGAAACCAGATGTTGCCGTGTTTCAGTTAGTTTAGTCAGACAGGGGTGAGGTGCTGGGTGCTCGTTGCTGGACACCCTGCTCCCCCAAAGTAGGTCATCTGGCGTGTTGGAGAGGCGGAGAGTTGAGGCACTCTGCAGGAGAGCTGCTTTCTGCTTCTCATGAAATAATAAACTTAAAGGCAGTACTCTTTGCCCTTGTATTTACTAGGTATACAGAAATGTTGTAGAACAATAGTTTCCAGGGAGTGAAAGTCAAGAATTCTTACTTGTTCCTGAAGTGAACGATGTTCAGAGACAGCTGGGTTGGTGTTTGTAATGTGGGAAATAGCATTGTTTCTTCATCCTGAGGTGGAGAAATGAGGCCTGCACTAATCACTTCACCTACAAACCATTGTCCAGTCTTCCATTGTCCAGTCTTTTGAAAAAGTTACTACATGAGATCCTGGTACACCTTTTGAAAAAATGACTTTTCTGTTTGTTTTGCTTTGCAGATTTGTGCATGTTAGCCCAGGAATCCAGAAGTTATTTCTGTTTTAGGTAGTTCCAATTTAAATTTTTCTTGCAAATTAATTAGGCCCATTAGTTTTCTCATAATAATGTAGTCATCGGTGTTCTGCCCAATTAAACTGTTGCTCTGTTCAGTGGTGGGTAAAGTAATTCTTCTAAATGTTAAATTTTTTGGTCTTTGTTTTTTTTTCTTCCTCAAAGTAATCTTTTTTTCTCCATCATAAGGATTCTTAATTGTTTCATAAATACTAATGACATGAGTAAGTTGAAAGTGCATTGAAATATGAAATACATATTTTTATATTCAATTAAGTACATGTGACACAACAAATTAATTTGTTTCTTGCCATTAATGAGGGGAGTTCATGTTTTAAACCCAGCATAAATAATAACTTCGTGTGCAATGAGGTGGCCTGACAGTGTATATTTTTAAACTTTATAATAGAGTATTGCAAATTTTAAAAATTCAGGTACAGAGGAATATATCTTGATTAGATAATAGCAGCCCATTGCATTTTAAATTACTGCAGCTATACACAAAACCCTGGTGTCAGTAAAGTTTTAGAAATACTCAAATACTAAGAAAAACATCTGTTTGTGTGGAAGCTCAGGCATGCTGGTATAGCCTGTATTTGTTCACAGTTGTAGAAACAAACTTTGTGGTTTAGAGACTTTTTTATACTGTAGGTTTGCTATGCTGGTTTTGGTCCTGATCTCATTAGCCAGTATTAATATGGCGACATGTAACTACTGTTGATTATTCGGTGGAGCAGACAGTGTGGTGAGCATGGCACACTTGGCAGATCCCTGCATTCTCAAAAGTGTTGCTTCTCTCTTACAGTCGTGATAAAATACAGGTGCAAAATAAAATGCTATACGGATGTGTTTTTACCTTACCCAGTTTTCCTCAACTCATATCGGTTACTGTCTGCAGAGTAGGCACAACCATAGAAACAGACATGAAAACAGGTAGTGAGATATACCACAGATTAGAATATAGATGAAATTTTATCAGACAAGAATGGTAAATGTAGTATGTTTACAGAATCGGGTAGCAATTGTCTTAGGCAACCTCCTTTTAAAATCTTTTTTTTTTTTTAATAAATGAAGTACAAACTTTGTTTCACATAAGATGTTTAAGCAAAAAAAGAAACACAGTTAGGTAGCCTGTTGTGTTTCAGCAGTTGTGCTGTTTGGATAGGTGGGGCACTGGTTTCCTCTGTTGCTTCAGAGGTATCTATTGTGTGGTGCTTGGAGTTGATGTGGATGGTATTTGCTGTGCCAGGGCTGGGCTGATTAGCCCAGATGGATCAATAACCAAAAATAAACGAGCAGGCCTTCAGTTTATTACCTATTTGATAGAAAGGCAGATTTTAGCCTTCTGAGCTGTTTGAAGTTTCTACATTCTAGTAATGATCAGAGTATTTATGAGGGCCTTAATAAAGAGAAGTGACACAAGTGTGAAAGCGGGTACTGAAGTTTATGGAGAAACTGGAGGCTGTGGATGCTCTTCCTGATGCAGGGTCACATCCTCTTACAGTGCGAGAAGCTGCCTTTTAGCTGAGTGCTGTCTCTTGCTTGTCTTTCCCTACGGGTTACACTGGATCAGCTCTGTGCAAATACAGAGGAGCCATCAGACCCTGTAGGAAAACAAGAAGAGGGTTAACAAAAGCAGGTGCTTTTTGCTCATGCTGGAGTGGGATTATTGGTTCTGCTAGCAGTGCATCGTTTAAGAAGTATGTGTTTTATTTTTAAGAAAATAGATGCAAGCTCTTGGAAAAAAATTTGTCAATTTCTCTTTGGATTTAACTAGATTGTACTTATTTATATTATTTTCAAAAAGTCATTGAATACTGTTTTAGAAACTTTTCTTCAAAATAAGATTAGATCCTTGCAAGGGAGGGAAGGTTTAGAGAGGAACGATGGTATTCATTAAGCATATAAACTATAAGTGAAACGGAGTGGGATTTTCTAACTCATCCTTGTCAAATTTAAGTTGTCTGAAATAATGCTTTTTGTATACCAATTAAGTATTAGTTAACTATGTAGTAAAATAAAACATTTAATTCCTTCAGTCCTTTCACAGGTTTGGGAGAGGAGAGGAGCACTATGTCCTGTTAAAACTTATTCTGTATATGGAGAGTTAAACTGGTGTATTACTCTAAATTTTTTTAGAGCATTCTGGAGTAATAAACACTTCAAGGAACCAACAATAAATTAAGCCTCCTGTTTAGCAAAACCTGTCACTGATACCAAAGAAGAGTCCCAAGCATTGATCATACTGACCTCTTGGTTTTCGTGCAGTAAGCACACCCTCAGTATACCATGGCTGCAAGGTTTTTCCTTCCTGTTCTTATGATAGTGGTGAATCCATCACGCTTGTTTTCCCCACATCCGTTGTGTGTCGGACTTGGCTCCCAGTGCCATCCTGGACCACTGCGGTTTCAGGGGAGCTGACTTCTTAGTTGACATCCTAATGATGTTTCAGATGACGACAAGGAAAGTATTTTTCAAGCTTTTAATGCTGAAGGAGAGATACGTGGCTCTATGATATGCTCTCGGGCTGAATTTTGATAGCTGTCATGACAACAAATGACGTGTTCATTTCCCTGAATGGATGGTGTCCTTCCAGACACACACAGAGTGTTATCAAATTTGACAGGTCTTGAATGATGGCATGTCAAGAATTCTGGATTCCACCACAGGAGACTTGGGCTGCTGCAAATGCACACTGCCATTTGGCTTAGCAAAACTTACTGTAGGCTTTTTCTTGGGTTTGAGTTCAGTGTTTTTTTAGTTTGTTTTTGCAAGTATCCTTTGAGTTTTCATTTTAAATCGATTTAATGTTGGTTGAAATTTTAATTGGTAATTTTAGATTGAACGTTTGTTTGCTAAATAGTAGAAGAGGAAAAAAAGGTAGTTGGACTTCATCCAGTCACTTTGAAGGTGCATGTGTTTCAGATGCCTTCAGTATTTTTAGTAAAAATTTCAGCAAAACCAGAAGGATAGGTTTTGAGTATTTGTTAAGTTGGAAGCGAGCACTCTGTTCACTGATTTGTTTCATTTTGTGTTAGTGCTGTCAGTCAGTGATGGTGCAAACACTCCATGGTAGTTCAGCTGTAGAGTGCAGGGCCAGGAGCTGACACCTGTGTAGATGGGCTGCAAACAGGGGCAGTCAGTGGCACAGATGGCTTATTTGGTTTATTTATAGTCTTGGCTGTTGTTTATTTGTAAGGTTGCAGTCTCAGTTGGCCAGGTGTTTCTGGTTTAATCAGACTGAAGAAGGTCCTGTAAGTTGGGTAAAATCCTATAAATGCTATTTTTTGTGTTTTGTATTGGAATGTTACACTGGATTACAGTCTGTCAGTATCTAGTGCTCTGGTAACGGACTCAAATGATCTGCAAACAGCAGTTTTTCATGCATGGTGGTGTATTTATTTGTTTATAGTTATGAATTACTTTTGGTAGCAGTACTGTCTGGCTATACCTGTAATATAAGTGACTTGAAAACTAGTACCGTTTAGGTGCTGGGAAGAAAGTCCCATGTTTGTATCTTTAGTCCTTCCTACCAGAACTGTGAAATTCTGTGTATGGAGCAACTTTGGAAATGTAAGTTACGACATAGCATTTTTCCCAGTGAGTACTGAAATTTTGTAAACGTCCCTGCTATTTTTTTGGCTTTGTGGTTTTAATTAAGAATGTTTTTGTTCCAGTCATAAAAGAAGTTAGTTATGGTATGTCTTGTTTAAGTGTGCTTTCCTTTAATCGTTGCACATTGAATGCAAAAATATGTAGGTGGCATTTATAGGTATAAAGATGTGTATTTTTACATCAGAAAAAGAGTGAAGCCATTTAGAGTATAAACATCCTGAGCATCACTTTTCCTGTCTTTCAGAAAAAAAATGAAAAGAAAAATTGGTGATCAATCTCCTTCCTTTACATTTTCAGGTCTGTAGGCAGTCTTTGTGCTAGTGCTGCAGGGATAATATAGAAATAATTATATTGTGGACTATTCATAAATTCACATTGTTTTGAATTCCACTTAATTCAAATAGAGAAAGAAATTAATGCTAATATCCCAAATAATTAATGCTATAATAAAGGGTCTGCCTTCCACTTGACACTAAATGACTTATGTTCCATTACATCAAAAGACTTAAATCATTTTGAGCATTCAATATTAAAATTCAAGTTCATGAATATTAGAAATTTAATCAGATATCTCAGTAAGGACTGTGTGGATTGTATTGAGTTTAAACTCTGGTAATCACAAAGCTTGTGTTTAGCACAAGTATCAAAATATGACACATCATTTTTATGAGCTTTGAGGCTCTTAAGGGATGCATGGGGATCATAATGAACTCAAATGTTATAGACTTCCTATGGCAGAAAACTGTTAGAGTCTGGGTAATGTCGTTACTGTGACAATGTGTGTCTTCCTCTGTTAGTCTTGTCTTGTAATACTCTTGGTTGTATTCCTTTAGGATCTTTTCTGGTTTTGCTGACAGGAGATTCTGGATGTTTATTTTATTCAGATATTTCTTTCACCTCTCTGGAAGGCACAATGTCAAAGCTTTGCCAAAGTTTCATTCTTTGTTTTGTACCCCAACTTTTCCTTCCACTGCTGTGGCCCTGTGAAAATGCAAGCATGTGTTTAGTACCGCTAGTGGTCCTATTGCAACGAATGTCTCTTATTTACAAAATACAAAGCTGAGCTGTAAGTACATCTTTTCCAAGACAAGAACCACAGTTACACTGCAGGTCAATTCTTTTTTAGTTACACATTCTTTACTTGTCACGACATGTGTATTGAATTATGTGTTGAACTTCTGCTGTAGTGTCACACAGACAGCTTATTTTTAGAGACATACTTTATGCCTATACATTGTGTATGACATTACTTTTCCAGCAGTCCCATGAAGTCAGTGTGGCTCCCAGTAGTTCAGGATTGTTTAATGAATGGTAATACTGAGCTGTTGTGGAACAGGTGTGGATCAGGCAGTGCTTGATATAATGGCTGCCTAAGTTGATGGCAAAGGAAGTTAGTCCCTCAGGGGGGAAGCAAGGAATCAATTAGTTTGGTGTTTAATTTAAAAACATGGAAACCTAGAATGTAAAACAGAAAACCAAAATGTATGAAAACAGGAAAAAAAAACGGGAAAGCTAAAATGCAGTGCAAGAAAGGCTCTTAAATGCATTGAGGTTTGTAATTCCTGTTTTGGAGAAATCAAGGTTTAAAAATATTAATGCAGATCATGGAAATGCATAACTTTTAAAGTGCTTTGCCCCCCATGTTTTAACTGTATTGGATTGTTCAATGGTGCAGCTAGACCTGATTTCAACGTTCTGTTGCAAAAGTCTTTTCAGCTTGCCCTTGTGATTTGTCTGTTCTGTTCTTTGATACCTTTTTTTCCCTTCTTTCTGGATAGATAATTTTAGTGGTTGAGTAGCTGGTCATTTGGATTCCTTTGAGTTAATGTAAGTGATATACTTGTGGTTAAAAGAAGATACCATACATAACTGCAATCTGAATTAATGGCCATTGACTTACTCTTCTGCAGCAATGGCATACATACCATTACTGAGTGTACATGGCATTTGAAACAGCTTGGTATTTAGTAGATTATACTGTGCTTGCAAAGCAGGTAGTAAAATTTTAAATGCTTCATTCTTCAAAAGTGGCAGTCCTGAATCTGATGTCAGTGAGTCATGGATGCAGGTGAGTCAACGTGGAGTTGTGCTAGAGAGGAGGTCGTGTTTCCAGTGCCACTCCCTGGTCAGCTCTGCCTGCCTGTTGCCCACCTGACTGCTAGAAGCCCTTGGCTCTTGTTTCTGCACCATTTTCCTGCCACAGGCTTTTTGAATGTGAGGGATGTGCCTAGTTTGCAGGATGTCATGCCTGATGTTAAGCAGCTGGATTTCAGTGGATTTTTAAATTGCTGATACTGTTTTTCTAAAACTATGGTGCCTACTAGATATTAAGAAGACCCCCACAAAACCCAACAACAATCAAAACTCCAAACCTCAATATTAATACTCGCACCTGGTATAAATATAATTCATAGTTTTGGCAGTTGTGTACATGCACCTTTAGGTTTTCTTAGGGGAAGTACAAATTTTATTTTATGAATTTGTAAACACTTATTCAAGAAAAACTTGATTAAATTTGTGCATATATTGGTTGTTGTGCTGTCTAAAGTGATGGTGATCTCCCATGCCTTTGCTTAATCTTTTCCCTCCTTCTTTTCCACTTTGCAGTATTTTGTAGATAATTAGGATTGGGAATGGCCTTGATTGTTGGTGGACATGTTTTGGGGTTGTCTGTAATCCATTCATATGGCAGAAATATTTAAGCAAAGAAAATAAAATATTAGATAAAACTAGAAAAAAATGTATTCTGTCTAGTGTGATTACACACATTTAGGAATGAGTAAGATTTGACTGGAACATTGCAGTTACGTGATGTGCAGAAGTAGAGTTGATGAGATTTCTGAAATGAGGATACACTTCAACCCTTGCTTACGAGATTTCTGTATAATTGTTTTTAACTTTCTTCTTCTATGAATATATTCTGGAATTGTGTTAGGGTATTGGGGTGGGCTCCCACATGGGTCAGTCAATAGATATCTTTCCTTAAATAAGAAAAAACATTTTTACATTGAGAAATGTAATAAATAAATGTTTTGCATTGTTTTTCTAGAATTTTCAGTGGCATTGATTTGAAGTACTGTACATTTATAGAAGGCTAAAATGACCATGTGTAACTATTTTGTGGAGAAAGCTGTGTTCCTGCAGCTGCTGCGTGCGACTGATCATCATATGTTGTCTTGCATCACGCAGCCCTTTGCTCTAATACCTCTTTCAAAGCATCCGAATCTGCTTCCTTACCCCACCTCCCTTCTGCTCCCTTTGCAGTGTCGGAGGGCACAGGTCAGTGCCTCAGAAATCCACATCCTCTGCTTAATGCACTCTTTCCATGCAGCACAGGGGCTGTCAGGTAGCTGAATGCCGTCCAGCTGCTGTGTTATGAAGCCCTTTGTCTAACGATCTGCTGTTAAAGTTCCCGTGGAGGCTATTACTCATGTATTCTTCATGCCGGAAGAGTCTTTCCATTAAATTAACAGCTGTGAATAGGATTTGGATGAAGATATTTTTGTTAGTGTTCTGTTGACTCACTGTTCTAACCCCATAGTTGCACACAGTCACAGAAATGAGGTTGTCTGCTTGTGTCTGCTCAGGGTAGGAGTAACTGTAGGGTGCTTTAGAGGTTATTCTGTTCAATATAATGTTCTCGTTTTCTACCTTCATATGTATATACTTGCAACTTGGTATTTGGGAATGATTAATTAAATCTGAACTTAATGTGGTCCAAATTGGGGTAGGATTTACCAGTGTGCACTGGCTTTGGGCTAAGATGAATTGTATAAAAATAACACTGTACTTTCCTTCGCTATATGTCCTCCTCCTTCTGCTTGTCCACTCTTCGTAGTGTGGGAGAGCTGCCCTAGAGAGAATTGTGTGATGAGGTTCAGCTCTGGATCCCAGTGTCATAGGGTGTTGGGGAAATGGTGGAAGCAATATTATTTCAGTTTTTCTGATTTCCAATAGCCGGATATTCTCTTTTTTGTAATATTTTTTCAGAACTTTGCTGTTCTGAAAAGTCTGTGTTGTTCTGTACTGAAATGAAATGTAACCTGGAGTTTTCAGCTTGTAGATGTGCTATAATATACTTACTGACTGTTGCTGATTCTGAGGACTTTATATGCGACACTGGTCTGAAACTTATGAATTTTTAAGGACAGGTAAAGGAAATAGAGTTGGAAAATAGAAATCTTGAGTTCAGGAGGAGTTAGACAAAGGATATATGATTCACAGTTAGTAGCCTTAAACGTATATGTACATTTTAAAAAGTTTCATTTGGGCATACTTCCAAGATTTTTTAAAGTAATTGTTTTGTGGATATCAGCTTTTGCTGCAAAGTGGACATAATGCAGGTTGCTGAGTCATTGACCCTTGTAACCAACAATTTGTATATCTTCAGCTTGTTTAGCTTCATACCAAGAAGCAGTAGAAAAGTGATTTTTATATAAAATCACTAGGTGAATAAACTTGTTCACGAAGGAAGGACTTAAATTTTTCTCTGGTATGTCTAATTTTTTATCATTATGTATGGACTTACAAAATGTGCTCGGCTGAGATTGATCACTGGTGTGTGAAATGACCAAATTATAACAATGGAGGGTTTTCTGAGGTGGGTAATATATTTTCATATGTGGCTTCCAGCAAAGGCTTTAATACACTGAAGACCACACTTTCAATGCTTCTGTTATTGAAATGTAGTGCTCTGTTCGTTTTTCTGCTGAACTTCAATTTAGAACTTCACCTGGAAAACGTCCAAGGAAAAAAGCATCAAAGCAAAATAATAAGAATTGTCTCAGAATGCAGGAAGATCTTTAAGTATAGAATTTAAATAGGTAGCAAGAGCTTGAAAAAGTGCACAGGACACCTTAAAGGCTAAATCTGTAAGTAAGAAAGGAAAAGACTGGCACGTACCTTGATGTTGTAATAGTTTGCTAACCTTGCATACAGGAAGTAAACTTTTGCATTCTTACTGTTTATAGCTTCATTTCCCATCTTGAATCTTTTGGCTTTGCTTTACCTAAAGGATTGTTGCCACTTTGCTGATAGATCCTCAAGAAGTATATTGCCACTTGCAGAGCCCTGAATTGGTCCTCTGCTGCACTTCAAAGCCACCGGGTGAACTCTTCCAAATATTTAATCAACTGAGTTATGATACTCAAGCTACTTATGAATGTGTTTGGTTAACTTTTCTGAGGTTTGGATTTGGGACTTTGTAAAGAAAGGCACACATGGGAAGAAGAAAATGATGGTTAAAAGAAGTGTATGCACGGTTGAGAATCAATTCTGGCTCTTTGGCATTTTAGGTGTGCCAGTGTGAGAGCTGTTTCTCTAGATTTCTCTAGTTCTTCTGCCAGTGTAGTAATAGCTGTGGGAGGGTGGTGGTGTGCATGAGGCTTCAATAGCTGACAGTTTTTTGTTTTCTACACCTACAATTAAAAGTACCACAGAAGTTGAATTTCACACTGCTTTTATTGAAAGAATGATTAAAGAAGAAATGTAATCTGTATTATCCAGGAAAACCTCTATATATCATGCTGAAATCATTCAGGTTTTCCTTTCTTTATAGTAGGTCTGGACCTGTCAAACACAGATTTTGGTGGCTCTTGAATTGTTCTGGCAGCATGAGCAGATGGTTTCAATACAATCTGCAAAGTATATGGAAAGTTCTGTAAAGTGCAGATTTTCTAGGGTTTTTGTTTGGTTTTATTCTGCCTTGCAAGGAATAATAAAATGTTCAGGAAATTTACTTTGTCTGCTGGCACAGTAAAATTTTGCTGTAGCACGTGGAAGCTGCTTTTCATCCTACCCACAAGCTCAGTGTACCTGAAAAACCCAGTTATTGGCTGTGGAGCGTGTTGGGGGAGAGATCTGCTCTTCACCCTAAATCCTAGCAGACATGGGGATTTTCTTCACCTCTTGTGTTATAGAGGACTCTTCTGCTTGCTTTAGTTTCTACCTTGTCTTTTCAGCTCAGCCCACACATTTTTCTTGCTTTTCTAGGAATAGCTTCCCTAAATGGCAACACCAGCGGCTGGCAGCTCTGTGCTTGTTACGCCTGGGGAAAAAGCCCTGGCTTTCTCAAAGCCCACTGCCTCTAGCAGCAATGAGCAGATAGACTCATCGTTAGGAGATGTGAGTGGCAGGTATGTGGTAGTCTTGTCTCTGCATGGCTGAAACCATCATCAGCTGGAGCAGCTGAATGGATCCTGGTCTTGGATGAACTGGATGGATCAGTGTAGTGGAAGAGTGTCTGCTATGTAACATATGTCAGTTGATGCTGCCATGAGTTGTTGTAGGTGCTTGCAGATATTCTCTCCCAGATATGGTGGAAATGCTCTTGATTTTCTTGTTTGTTCCTAGATATGTTGCAGTAGGTCTGGATTGGACTCTGATGATAGAATCAGCTGTATTTCCTTGCCATCTTTTTCCAAGTCGCCTCTGCATACTGGCTAAATAGCACACATACACTTGTCTTCAAACCAAGTATTTCTATGGAATACACACATGGGAAGTTGGTTACAGGTTTTAAGATCCATCCCTCTATAGTAAGATTATTTCCTTGATTTCTGTGTGTTTTTAAAAACATAGTATCACCACCAAAGCAGGTCTTGTCAACAAAGTTACTACTCTCTGTTAGTTTTCATCCTTGGGGTAAAAAGATGTGTGTTAAGATAACTTAGTTTCAAGATGTGATATGAGGCTTTAAGAGAGGGACTGTGTGTGCCTGCAAAAAGGTGAATGATTCTCTGTTTCTCTGTATCTGTGATTCCATCCGTGAAAGAAAATAGCAAGGAGGAAAGTCGTTCTGGTCATGTAATGTTACTTGATTTCAGCTTGCTAGTCTGAGTTTTCTTTCTCAGAAAAGAAAGATCATTTAATCACAGGTTGCAAATAGTGGAAATTAGGCACCCCTGGAAAGTAGAAATGATAGTAGAAGGATGAATTAGTTGATTTCTACCTACAGCACAGGACTTGCTCATTTTGGCAACAGCAAGATGTTTAGTTCAGCTCCGCCAATTTTTTTTTGAAATCTCACTCTCATTTGCTGAGCTTGGAGACTGTGTGATTATTTCAGCCAGCAGGAGAGCCTTATTTCTTTTGTCAGGGTTTTTTTAAAATCTGCTTGCTAATTCTTCTGGGTTTTGTTTCGGGGGTTTTTGGTTTTTTGTTTTTTTTTTGAATATAACTTCATCGTGTGCACCATTAAACATTTTATATGGGAATGAGAAGTAATTATTTTTTCTTCAGTTGGTTCACACTGGAATAGCCATAAAACTCTTGATCCTGATTCTCCCCTGTTCTGCAACTTGTAAATCATTTACTTCGTGCTCCAAGTGCAATGTGTTTGTATAAATCTACTGTTGATGTTAATGTATTGTTTCTACTTCAGTCTCACTTAAAGCAAGTGTAAATAACTTTAGAGAGTTGCAAAATAGTAGGGAAATAAGCCTCCACAAGCTAAGGCATCAGATTTATTTTCTGGGGCAAATGAAGAGGTTCTTTGAAGCCTGATCAAAGCCCAAGATCTCCAGTTGTACATAGTATAAAGCTGGTGGCGTTTGAGCAGAATTTGTTGGCTTCAGGAGTTTTGGTTTTGTTTTCCTTTTTTTTTTTTATTGGGGCTTTGTATCTCTGGAACCCATATTCAACATATTTCTGGAAATGACAAGTGTACTGCCATATGGCATACCAGATTTCAAGCCACTCTGAGGTGCATGTGTGAATTTTAGAGTGCCTGGAAGAAATGAATGAAAACCACATTCTCAATTTTATCTATTGCCGAGCTCTGTAGGCAGAGGAATGGGAAGGCTTTGAAGTAAATTCTGCTGGAGGGATTGTGTGCTTATTTCTGAGCTGCCATCGTAATGCAGCAAGGTGTAGATGTAATTTATGTTTCAAAATATGCACTAATTTCAACAGGGCTGTCGGTTTATCTGCTGCTGTGCTGTTTTGGGAGATGGTAAGAAATACTGAGCATCCTTTTGCTACTGGCAACTGTTACCATTTTCAGTTCTTCATTTCCAACCCTTTTTGTGCCTAAACCTCTCTTTCAGACTTTAATGCCTGAACTTAATTCTTAAGTATTGTTGAACTGTAATTCTTGTATATGCTGTGCTTCCTTAAAAGGTGCTGTATTGATTGTACTTTGAGTAGATTTCTTAAGCTTTTGTTGGTTAGTAAAAGCTCAGGAAGCATTACTAAAGGTATTTCTACCGGGGTTGTTTTTCATCCTGGAGACTTTATGTGAACTTTTTAAATGCAGAAGAGATGTTTGGGGAAATTGTATAAGGTTTTGGTTAGAAAGCACCTCCTGCTTGAAGAGGGCAAGCTATTAAGGCAGTTCCTGAACATTAGTTGTGTGATCAGCTTACACCATTCTGTGAATTTTCTTCAGAATCAAAGACAATTAATTTTGAAGGTTTTTTTTTTTTAATGTAGAAAGGGGGGAGAAACTTGCTTGTGAGATAGCTAATTTGAGTGATTAATATTTTGCCACAGTAGTTGCTTAGCTGGTAGAATTTGTTAAAATTAATTCTGTCTTCCTCTAACAATAAGAGAGTGTTCACAGGGGAAATAATGTTACTCTACTAAATTCTTTCCTCCAAATTTTTCTTTTAAAAAATGTACCTTGATACAGTAATTGTTCATGACCACTTCCAATGCACAGCCTTCACAAATCACAGCCTTTGATTTGTGTGAAACCCCAAGGCTTTTCATAAGATTCTGAGTTTCCTCCATGTTAGGTCATCTCCATGATTCAATTTAATTTTCTATGTGCCAGTTAATTGCTGTTTCTGACCTTGAATGAAAGAGTATGATGTGTGTTCCAGTTGTATCAAAAAGGCGACAGCAAAGGAATGATCCTGAAGTGATGCAAAGCAGCAGTTTTACGTGTTTTTATGATTACCAACATTTCTGATGTTCTCACATGCATGGTGGAAAAATGTTTTCCTTCTTCCTAGAAAGTACTGATTTGTTAGGTCTGTGTTATTTAATAAATCAGTTTGACAAGGCTGGATGTCCTGATGGGTCGAGGAGCAGGAAGCTGTGGTTCTTGCCAGTGGCAGCTGGGCCAGAGCTGCACTTAGGATCTGTGTGTATGTGCAATCCTCTGGCCCTTGGGACAGCTCTCCCTGGTTAGAGGTCACAGTCAGGAGCCTGAACAGACACAGAGCGGGGGGTTCCTGGTGTTGAGAGCATGTCCTCTTGTGGGCGACAATGGGCAACGATTGGAAAATTCGTGGAGTTTTCAAGGAGGAGAAAACTATATCCCTTCTTTCTTTGTAAATGTTTTTTTGGTGATTTTTTTTTCCTTGGTGTGTGATATGTTTTCAAACTATCATCCTCTTTCTGAGAAAATGGATTTTTAAAATAATTTAAGCAAACTTTTTTTTAATACAAAATCTGTTCATATCTGTATTCCACTTAAAGGCTTATGGAGTATAGAAATTCCCACAATAGTAATAAGTCATTGTTCTTTGCCTTTGAAATTCTGTGGCACCATATGTAGCACCAAGTATGTATTCAATGTAATGTTTATTTGAAATCAAGAATTTGGCATTTCTGAAATGCAATTTCTGTGTGTTTTAGTAGGAATAAAATAAAGGACATTTTAGAGTCTTTAGCTTTACCTGCTTTATGCACAAACAATTTTGAAACATGAGGTTTTGTTTCAGAATGGCAATACACTTCTTAAATTGCCATCGATATAGAAACTGGTTTTGAAATGGTTTAAGAAGGGTATTAGTACACTGTGAATTTGTTAGTTTGTCCTCTTTCTTCATACATTTGTTTCAAAACTCTTCTTCCAACTTTCATAGAAGTTCTGTGTATATATCTGTAAGGAAACCTAGATAAGAAACTCCTGGAAGAAATCACAAAATGGAACATGTAGTCAACCATTTGAAGAATTCCTGTATACTGAACCTTTTCATCATGTGTCTCTGATGTGGATCAGAATAGCAACAAACATCTCCCCTGTTCTTCCCTTTCTGAAAGACTGACTTGAATTTGGTAGCGTTTTATTTTATCTTTCAGGATTATAGTTTAGGCTGTCAATACAAAACCCTAGCTGAAACCTGAGCTCTTTTGGTGTAATAGTCATTGCAGGTGATACGTGTTTCCTTTACTGTGTTTAAATTTTCTTAAATGTCTTATCTCTGAAATTTCAGTGTATCAAAAATGATGTTTGTTCCAAGGCTATTAGCAGCCGACCCTTATTTTCTATCAAATTGTTCTGAATGCTGTAATAATTGGTGGTTGCTTGTCATCAGTTTAAGTAAAACTAAGCTCTGCATAGCTCTTCTGTGTGTATTTGTCCTTCCCTGTCTGTGAAGGGAATTTGTAATCACTTCTGCATCTCTTTCAGTGTTCCTCCAACATTTTGGCTGTTTTTGTCTTGTTTCTTCCTCTGCTTTTGCACTGCTTGACCTTCTCATGTGAGTTATGTTTACCAGCCACTTACTAAAAGACTACATCTGCTATCCATGCTCTTGTTTTGAAAACACCAGCCAAGAGCAATTCTGAAATAAAATTGTGATTGCATGCCCATCCAGGCTTCATTGCTTGGTAGATATTGCAGGTAATGGCACTAAGGAAGATGTGATAGCATGCTCTAGCAATCAAAATATATCCCTGGGAGATTTGTACTCTCATGCACATATTGGTCCTGTTTGGAGAAGCTCTGTAGACCTGAAGCAGAACTCTTGCTGGCCTTAGGCCATGAATTTACACATACTTCTAGTTCTGCAAGTTTTCTTTGAAATCATAGATGTGTGTGGTTGGCTTGTTTTGTTTTGGGATGGGTTTTTTCAGTGAAGAGTTGTTTCATAACGTTTAGTGGCAATTAGCCTGAGTCAGTCATTTGAGTTTGGGGGGAAATCCTGCCCTGCTGAGAATCACAGAAGTCTTGTGATTCTGATTTTTGAGGACCCCATGATCTCATTCCATTTTGCAATAAAGCTTTTGTATCGGTACACAAGATGCCATTTGAAGTTTGTGGATGTGCATGTATTAGTCTAATGGCTTATTCTTTAATTTGTTATTATAAATTTGACTGATTAACGTGTGCCAATAACTTCAAGCTGGTGCTTAAGTCAGGGTTAGGTACTCTTGTGCTCACCAGTGTAAGTTGCCTTCAAGTACAGGTCCAAGCAGTCCTCCTGCCTCTCTGCTCCAGGGAGAGCATTGATAGGAAAGAGAAGGTTTTTTTGCCTGTGGGTACATTGGAAGGCTGGACAAAGAAACAATACCACTGTCCTTTGAGGTGGTTCTTCCTTCAAACTGTATTCAAACAGGAGGCATTTTTGCCCTGCAACAATTTTGGGCTTGGTTCTCAAACCCAAAGTGCTCATTTGAAGATCCCATCAGGTTGTATTCTGCAGAAAAGAGGAGTCACGTTTCTGTGGTGAAGCCGGCTAGCTTTTTTGGGTGACAAAGCTAAAACTGGCTTCTGAGACACAAGCTAAGCAAAGTGTGTAACATTCATCCTTACAGTTTATAAGTGTGGCACTATCTACTTCAAAATTTTGTTACTGATGAGTAATAGGCATAGAAACCCATGCTAGAGATTTTGGTTGCTATGTCCTCCAGAGGATTGCTCTTTTTTCTGTCCTCTCTTTCCTTTGTATTTCATGAAGTAACACAGTAATATGTCTTTAATAAAAATAAACTGCCCTGGGTTGCTTTGTTTCAGGTATTTTTTGAAATGTTTAATATTGATTGACCCTTCTTGAACTCATTAATGCCTGTCATCAGCAGGAAACATAAGAATTTTGCACATGTAAAGTTACTACAAGCTGGTAAAATGTCAGGTGACAATAATTTTTTTTGGCAAAGGAATGAATGAATGGTGTACCCCATTTATGGGGTTAGAACCAGTACTAGATGGTGCGTCACACTTTTTATCCTTGATATTGTTTTGTCATGGTAGGTTTATTGCTGAGTCTTGGAGCATCACCAAAATTTTGAATCCTGTTCACACAAGACGTCTGTTCCTGGGCTGGTTTTTTTTTTTTAATTTTTTTTTTTGTTTGCCACCATGTGTCAAATGTGCTAAGAACATGAAACCTATTGTACTGCCTTCTTAAGGTACCTAGTGCTTCTAAAAATACAGTAGGTATAATTTGAGCACTTGATATGTTCATAGTTGGTAGGTTCTAGTTTTGAAAAGACAATTCTTACTGGGAACTGCTGCTTTATATTTGTCAAGAATAAAGGACTTGTGGCATCTGTGATATTGCTGATTTAAATGAAAGGTTGCTATAACTATCTTTTTTTGAAGAAAAATTGTATGTATGCTTTAGCAATTAACACTGAGTTTTTGAGACTGTTTCTCCTAGGCTTCATGGCAATAGACTTTATGTTCTGAAGTATGTGGGAAATTTGTGCTCTTTTGCAGTTTGAGATGAAAGGATCTGTTCTTGTTACAAGGATCCATATTTCTATCATAGTCTACTGAAAGGAATGGTAAATTACAAAGAAAACAAGTATAATTAAAATTGCGCTGGAAGGAGAGGAAATTGTTCTGCCTCCTTTAAAGTTAACCAGAATTTTCAAAGTTATTTAAGTATACCAGTACAATCTAGTGTTTTCAGATCTTTATTAGTTTTAAAAAGCTCACAGATGATACTCTTAGCTTTATTTTTAGGCAAAGACATTTGGATCATGAAGCTGGTGTCTTCATATTTCTCTTTGTGAAGCTTCTGTTCCTTCAGGTCAATAAAGACATTTTTAAGTGCGTGCAGAAAACACTATGGAAACACACCAGAAAAGCCCATGTGATCAAGTAATATGCATGGAAAAATACCTCCGCCTTTTGTTTCCTTTTGTTGCAGAAAGGAAAAAACCCAAACCTCATGTTATTGTCTTTTAATCTCCCCTGCACCGAGAAAGTTCTGGCCCAGATCTTCCCATTTGAATTGTGGGATTGGAGTACAAACCTTGAAATTAATTTTAACTACCCTCCTTCCCCCCATCAGCATCTTCTCTCTCTCAGTCTGGAGTTTTATCTGTTTCTCAGGTTGTCAGTAGACGTGTAAAGGGCAAAATTTAATGAAACTATTGCAAGAAGTGTTTAATGAAATGACTGGAATATTTAAAAGTCTGTTCTTGAAGCTTTGAGCCTTTCTGCACTAGAAACAAAGTGTTTGGCATGTGTGTTTGAAAGTGGACAGCATATGTTTTCTTGGCTTGTGTATTTTAACAACAGACCATGTGTTTAAATGGCATCATGACATTTTGATTTCTAGCCTGCATGAGGAAGATGATTTAGTCAGGTTAGCTATTGAGAAAGAGCTATTCAACAAGGCTCTTGTGTACCCTTCAGAGAGAGCTTTGGCTGTTGTGATTGCCTACTACAAATGAGGGATTTTAAATTTGTTTTCTTTGGGTTTTTTGTTCCCAAAGAAAGGACAGACCTGGACATCTGTAAACATTTGTTTTTGGGTGTTTGGATGAGCTTGGGAAATACTGTATGAAGAGAGGGACACATGATTATTATATATGCATAGATAAACTGCACTGAAGTGCTGAAGCATTCAGAGCTTCTGAAAGTTATCTAAACTTACTTGAAAATATTTAGCAATGATAGTTTTTAAAATCCAGATAGGATAAGAGCTTATTTTTAAAAATTTCGTCATTTTTCAGTAGCCTTCACATTGGTGAGGTTTTGTTTTGATCTCCCCCTCCCTGTTTTCCAACCTGATGTAACCCTGTGTCAAAAGGTTCCTTATCCAGGAAATCTTTAAAAAACAACAAACAGAATAAAACAACCTCTAGCAAACAAGAAAATGAGAACTGTGACGCCACTGGAGTAAATGTTGAATTCATCTGGTGGTTGTTATGGTTTGCATACGTTTTGAGCATTGGGACCAGGACAAACTTCTGTGCCGCCTGCAGAAGGAACTGTTGTTTGAGAACTATGAAATAGCTACTGGGCTTCTTCAATGGATGGTGGGAAGAAAAGGCATTTCCCAAATCTTTCTGAAACGCCTGGCAGAGAAAGGTAGCTCTGAATTTTCTTTCTTGTAAATGAAATTTTATTAAGCTGTGATTGCCATCTATGTCATACTGTAAAGATGGTTGAAAAATGTGCTGATTCTCATTTCATTCAGTTTATTGTTGTACCGTATGGGATTTAAATGAGACCTAATGGAGTAGTAATTGGATTTGATTGGATTTGCAGTGCCTGTGTGACATGAAGGAGGATTCATGGTACTGTGCTCAGTCTGTTGTAGAGAGCAAATGCAAAAATTAAATCTCATATTAAACTGGAAACAAATAGATTGATTGAATATATCCTTAAAAAAAAAAAAAAGGAAAAATTGTAGCTGAAGAATTTCAATCTAGACTTTGTCAAAATGCTTCTGACAGGGTCATTGACTGCATGATTCGGCTGGAAGATATTTTCAATTAACTATACATTTTCAGTCTCTTAACCGTGTATTGTAAGTAAATACAATAAAGTTATTATTAGTTTAGAAGTTTAGTTAAAATTGTTGTGTCTGATATTCTCTGTTATGCTTTAACAGCAGAAAACATACAGGTTATTGATTTGAATTTGTTCCAAACTGGTAATATCCAAAACTGCTGCCTTGCAAAGAGATGTTTGTGAAAACCTCTGAAAAGGATTTTCGGACTAAGTGCCCCGAGAAAATGGTAGCTGCTCTTCATTGGCACTGCATTTGAATTGAGGCTATCTTGAATTCTGGAGTGCAACCCTGCATCTTTGTATTACGTGTTTCTTTGAATTTCTTTTTGAATTAATTCTATACTCTAGAATGTACCAGATTTTGACCAAGAAAGTTTCATGTTTTCAGACTTCTCTGAGTATCGCTAATGACTGTATTCAAGAAAAAACCAATCAAACAGAAACAAAAAATACCCAACTCTAATTGTGTGAGTCTTGGTGTAAAAAGCACAGGCTTGGAATATGCAGTCCTAAATATAGCCACATTAATAATGAATGCTTTACTCTCTCCTGAATTTTATACTGTCTTGATACCAGAAGCACTTGCAAGATATATAAAATGCGTTATGGCCTTACCATTGAAAGTGCTCTGGACAGATCAGGATTAGAAACTTTGTCTAAATCAGTCTGCTATTTTTGATCATCATTTACTTATATTTAAAGGTTTATTAATCTATTCATAGTAGAAATAAGGGATTCTCGGTAGAATGTATTTACTAACCAACATATATTGCTCCAGTTATTTGGCATGTGCAGTTTTTTCTTTAGTTTCATAGCAGTCTCTTTAATACTTTGATATAAAAAGCAGATAAATTTATGTTTTAATATGCCTGCAAAGAAAGAAAAAAAATTCCTTATATTTTTTTCTTTGTTGAATTAAAATACCATTTCCCTTTCTCCTTGATCCTTATCTGTTTTAAAACAACAAATAAACAGGATCCTATTGCAGGGTTCAGCAAGCTGAATTTGCCACATAATTAAACAGTAACATGGACACTGCCAAGGAAAAAGGGAAATCAACAGTTAAAATGGTTTAGGAAAGCAGCAAGAAATCATACTCTTAAATTAAAATACCATTTGTCAATGAATACCATTTGTCAAAATGAGGGAGAATATTATTTTCTTTTATGTAGACTTCAGATAAATTTATTCTGTGCTTCTAGGAAGTTGACATCTTATACTACTGCTGTTAATGTTTTGCTGGGAGAAAGAAATTTTGGGAAAACCAAAATGGTAGTTGAGGATGAAGAGGTAAACAGAAATCTTTGTAATAACTTGAGTTAGTATATCTTTTTTCAAGGAAGTGGACCTGGAAGCTATTATCTTGAGGGGCAAATTTGGACAAGGTAATTGGCTTTGACCTTTTGCCAGATGTCTAACAGTTCTTTTTCCCCTCTCCCTTGCATCCAGATAAATGTCATGCCTTCAGGTTTTTGTTCCCTTGTTCTCGTTTCAGGAGTGGAGCTGCTTATGTAGCTAATCTGCGCTTAAAATTATTTCCACTTCTAACCCCAGTAGGACTCTCTTTTGGGGTATTCAGACAGAATTGACATAATTGGATTTCTGCCCAGATACTGTATTTAGATAGCTTTGGAGATGTCATTAATTTGACAGCTGCCATAGGAAATCTTTGTTTTGACTATTGTTACAGGGCCTGCAATGTTTCTATTGCATTTTCGTTCGTAGTCTGCCACTGAATTGCTGTGATTAAGAAGAGTAGAATAAGACACCATCAAATGTGTACAAGACATGAGAGAAAATCAGTGTTAGAAACCTCAGAAGGTAGGCTGTTGCCAAATTTTATTTGGGTATGATGAGATTCTGGAATACCTAGTTATCTTCCAAACACCAGTAACAGCAGAGCCCACGGCTAGAGCTGCTGTGTGCTGTGATGGAACCGAAGCTGTGTTAATATTTCTCTTGTTGCCAACCTAAAGCAAAGTTTCTGTGTGGTTCAGGCAGAATCTGCTTCCGCTGCTTTTCTGATGGTTAACTTGGAAGAAAAACAGGTTTTTGGGGGGACTGTGTTCTTGGGAACTAGCAGTCTTAGCAATTCAGCCATTATTTCCAAAAGGAAACATGGATCTAAGGATCTTTGTCCTGCACATTGAAGGTGGTGAATTTGGAGGCTGCTGTTCTGCCATGTTCAAAGAGGATGGTCACTGTACCATCAACCAAGTCGTGTAACTGGCAAAAACACTTCAAAGTTCCATGTGTTTGTCTTCTGCTTCCCTTTGGCTCTTAGATGTGAACCTCTGGTTTTGCTAGTTTTGTACTTGAACCTTATGCAGGTTGTTGCAACTTGAACCTTGTTGATTTTTGTCAATTGCATCATCAGTGGAGACTCAGAAAAACTTTAAATCTGAAATGCCTGTTTTTCACAGCCTTTGACACACAAATAGACCATGACAAAAATATCTTACTCCTCCCAAGGAAGATAATTTTCATCAGTGCATTACTAACACCAGATATTATTTGAGCCTATTCCGGTTTCAGTAAGGGATTTCGTGTTGAGCGGTCTCCCCCTGCCTCAATTGTACTATTGCATTCTAGTTTAGTGTCTGCTTATGTGAGTTCTCAGCCCTGTGGTTTTTGGCATTGTAAATGAAATAGTGAGTTTCAGTAAACAGTAGATCTCTGCTCTTTGTGATGGTGGTGGTTTAGAGAGGTTTCTTCAACTTGCTCCCTCAGCTGAAGTCATTATTGATTTCACCTGTGGGCCAGGATGCCTGAACTTCTTTCTGCTGTCCTGTCCAAATCAAGTGGCTCATTCATGCTGGCAGTATTTCAGATACAGTTTGCCTAAACAGTATAGGGCAGCACTTGCAAAATCTTCAGTGTCAGATACTCTACTTGGACAGTAATGCCTAGAGCATCCTTATATCTGGTGGCTGAGCATCTGGAGGAAGGGTAAAACCCAGACACCCTCAGCAAACAGGCTCAGGTGTGGGGAATGATGGCAGCAGCTGTTGGTGATGGCAGCTTTTGCTGGGGAGTGCCCCAACCAGGCCTTCTAATACAGGAGTAAATTATCCCCTTGCCACTTTGCAGTTTGAGTTTTAAAGAAGTTTCTGACAGTGGTTTCCTTGGAGTTATCAGTCACAAACTGCTCTGTGCCTTTCTTCTAGTTCTCTGTGTCTGCCTGGTGGCTTCAAAGACAAACACTGACCTTGACCCATCCGTCTTAAAATCACCATTGCCATATATTTTAGCACCAAGACAGTAGTGGCAATATTGTTTTAAATTCAGACAGTGCTGTGTTGAATGTACACATAGGAAAAATTTTCTTCAGACTAAGAAAGAATGAATAATTTACCAGAACAGAAACTCTAATAACTATTTCAGTCAGCCTTTAACTTTGAATTGCCAGAAGGCTAAGTCTGCCTCACTTGACTCTCTGTAGCCCCTGGTACAGTCCATTTTCTGTTACATCTCACCCTGCCAATCTTCCCAAACTGTGTAACTGTGAGATTTATTTACTTATTTTAAATGTTCATCTTTTTAGCCATGAGAGGTAACCAGTTGTCTCTGCCTGGTGTTTCTCTGATACTGAGTTAATGTTACATCCTTCTGTGGTAGCTGATTCATCAGAATATGTGGTTTTCAGTTCTCCAAAAGGCATCTGTGAATGTCTTTTTCCAATGGAGGTGTTAATTTTCAGTAATCTACATGTACAGATTACTAGATTACTATAATATGCTGTTTGTAGTCATCTTTCACAGTCCTGAAATCCACAAGTATTGAATTAAAAGCTCTGACTCTGGTAGAAAGGTTTGGAAGAACTGGTATAGTTCAGTGGGTCATATATGTCTGCCACTACAATGTTTTACATAAAGATGCAATAGGAAAAATAGATTTGTGAAGGAAATTGCTTGGGGCTGGTAAATTGCTAACCACTGAGGTCATCCTCAAAGATTCTGAGAGTATTGTGTATCTAATGGGAAAGACTGTTGTCGTACAGTTTTTACAAACAGAGCATTAAATTATTGATCAGAAAAAGGCTGAAGCTCAAATGCAACCAATTACTAAACTGTATGCACAAAGTACTAGTTTATGAAATTCTTACTAACTATAGATGCTAAGATGTTTCTAAAAATGATATCTGTAATTTCAATAATAAAGCATCCTATTAAGGAAACCGAAATAATTATCTCATGCTCAAACCTTGGCCCGAGAAGCTCACTTAGTGAAGTATTACCTTAGGCTGAAGTCTAATCCTTTCCGTTCCCTAGAGATACTGTGAGACAAAGTTTAAGAACAGCTTTGGTACATATAGTTCAGTTTCTGCTTATCTATTGGCAGTTATAATTGGTAATGCAGGTCTTTCAGCATACATTTGTAGGGGTTCTTGAAGTGGTTAGAGCTGTCCTAAGCATGAATCATGACCTTTGTTGCTTCTCTTATGTCGGCTTTAGGGATATTTATCCATATACTTACAGAACCAGCTTGTAAACCCTTAAAGAAAGAAAATAAGAAAGGTTGTGAACTCTGTTTCCTTATTGCAAATAAAGAAGAAAAAAATAGGGGAATTGATACAAAACGGAGTTTGAATACTTCACCTTTCACTGATAGTTCTTGAATAGGAATGCTTAAAGAAACTGGAGCTATGACGGTGGCACAGCACCTTGGTTGTGAGCTTCCTTCAGCTTGCAGAGTGACTGGTCACAGCTTGCACTTATTTTGGTGCTTGATTTTTGGTCTGAACAACAGATGTGTGGAGTTTTGGTCATGGGTGTTACTTGGTTTTGGTTTTGAGACTACAATAGTACATGTGTTCTCAAAGAGTTCATAGCCTTCCTGTCAGGGAAGCTTTCTGGCCACCCACTCATGATTTTTCCACTGTGCTTTATGGTTTTTTTTTTCTTTTTCTCATGCAGGGGCTGCCATGGAAGTTTGCAGCTCAGCATAACCAAATATGAATTAGATCAATATCAGCAAGTATCAAGATGGAAAATCCTGCTCAATCCAGGAATTAAAAAAATTGCATATTACAATAAGTTTAGGTAGTAATTTGTTATCAGTATTAGGGTTTTTTGATAGCTCAGACTTTTGGTGGAGAGCTAGAGAATGTAAAAAGCGTGTGATTTTGCTTAAAATAATGTAAGTTTGTACAATATATGTTGTAGAATTCTCAGCAGATGCAGCCACTAGCAGATGTAACCCTCCTACTTTCTTTCCAGTTTAAGAAGATGCTAGTCATGCAAGTGATTAGAGGATATACATACAATACGTAGGAAGCTTGCAACGGAAGTTAGGTTTTGAAAGACAATATTTATTTTAAATATTGGTATTATTTAAACAGCCAACTACTCGTGTGTACTGAGTAGATCAGAAGTTGGTGGTTGTGCAAATAGATGTAAAAAATATTCTTGGTTTTTGAAAACATATCATGTATACACCAGTCTACAGAGCATATGCATTTGACTGCAGGAGTTAAATGAGAATACAAGTCAGCATAATTTCTTTAATTGTGTGTGATTAAAGTATGAGCCGTGCATGTTTTTTCTAGCTGCATTTCTTTTCCTATTCCCCCCAAGTATATGTTTGTTTAAAAAAAAAAAAATTGTTTGAAGGGCCAATGAAATGTGTCTAAGTGCTTCCTATTTGAGACAGACAGCATGGGCAGAGGTGCAGGACAGCTCTTGCATCCAGACAGGAGCACAGAGAAGATGCACCACCTCCTGCCTGTGTGCTGTTCAGTAGAGACATGAATTTCTTGGGGTAACCTGAACAGCCTCTGGTCATGGCTCCAAACCTGGACTGCTTAAAAAAGCCCATTTAAACACAGAAATTTGTCTTTGCTTCAAGGGCTGGTCCCATTTTTATAGCTGGCATAGAAGCGCAAATCTTTCCCAGAGTTTTAAGTATCTCAATCTTTTCTGCATGCAAGGCAGTGAACCTATTTCTTGTGCCTCATTTCACTTGCTTCCTCACTGTTAGGGAACCACAATCTTAAGAGAAGAAAAGCTTAGTTGTATAGACTATATAGCATGAAAGGATTTTAACTTCTTTGTTTGTTTTAAAAATGTTATACACGTTGTAATGCAGCATTGTAATTTGTTGCCTTTTTGGAACCTTAAATATGATGTAAATACAGTTTCCCTTATTCTTTTCTCCTTGTGTTTCATACTGACTCTGAAAGTGTGTTACTATTTTAGCATAACCATTTTCTTAGGTGTAGAAGAAGGTAATATTAAATGAGTTTTGAGAGGATATGTATGACTAGGTGGTTTAAAATACTAAGCATATACTAGAGTATTAAAATCTTGTTGGGTTTCTTTTCCCTTTAAGCAAATTCAGGCATTGGGCTTTTGAGTGCTTAGGCTGATCTGTCTGCTGCTCCGTGGAACTGTATTGTGCTTGCCCAATTGTCTGCATAGTTAAAATATTTTGAACATTGCCTATTTTAATGTAGCTTCTTTTGAAATATCTGCCTAATGGAGAAGTCTTAATGGAATACTTTAATAGCCCAAAGTGGTTACCTGCAATTGCTCCAGTGTATTTCAGTCAATTACCAAGGAAGGCAATATTTAATGTTGGAGTGAAGCTAGATGGTGTAATGAACTGGCAGATTGCCAAGTTGATCTTCTCCACAGGAGAATTTGTATTAATGTGATGCTTTTCATTTGTTCTCCAGAAGGTCAGCAGTAATACGTCAATTGGAGTTAAAATTCCCACTCTGTGCAGTACAGGTTTATGGTCAGATCATTCTTGTGTATTAGCATATTAAGTATCAAAGAGATTATTTTAGCTATTTCGTGTCAGAATTTAAATAGGAGGTGGCTGGGTATTGGGAAGAGAGCCTGAGAGAATTGTCATCGAAATTGTTTCTGTAAGGCTGAATCTGGATTTTAGCCATGGAGATAAAGGAAATGGGGCACATTAGAGCTATTAGTGAAAGATGAGGTGATTAATAACTGGATGTTACCTGTAATGTAATCATTATAAGACCACTAATTTATTCTGTGAGGTAGTAACCTTTATGATAAGGTGCTTATTATATTAGATGTTACTGATATTTACCTTCTGGTGCTTGTTTGCAAGCACCAAGTTTGAACTTTTATTTCTGACTGTTGACAGGGGCCTTTTACAGTGGAACTTTTATAGTCCTTGTGTTTGGAAGACCTTGGTTTAGAAAGCAAATGAGTGGCTAAAATTGCTATTGAAAAGTGGATAAATTTCTCTTTTTGACTTGTGTGTTTGTACTCATGTGTCCTTCCAATTCCTATACTCTGCCATTCCTATTTTTTGTCAGAGTCTTCTGTTCCTCTGCTCTGGGCCTCAAAGGAAGTGTAGGATATGAAGAGAGTCATGAGTGGTAAGGAGCTGTGGCATTTTACATGCGGCAGGGCTGGCATTACTCCAGTGGTAGATGCATTGAGTTAGGTATGCCAAATGGATGTCATGCTAAATGGTACAGAAGTGATGGGCACTGGGGATACCATGGGATGAGGCTGTCCACCTCTGTGCCTCCATTTGCTTTGCTGCCTTCCAAAAAAAAGCTGTTGACTTGATTTCCCAAGTTTTCCAATGTTGCACCAGTTTGTCTTTTGGCTGAACACTGAGTCCTGTGTGCTGCAAGGACTTTGAAGGTGGTTGGAGATGATCTTGTACTCTCAAAGTTTAACAATTCGTTTCCCAGAATGGCTGCGCTATCAAATATTTCTCTCTCTATTCCTGACTGGTAGGACAAAGCAGGAGAACCGGAAAACTCCATGTGTGGTGCAAACTCTGCCTGGGGGCAGGTAGTTCCAAACCCTAACTGCTTTTACAATTTATTGACCTTTGAGAAGAAAGGTCCTGAACTTCTGTAACTGAAAGATTGTTTCAAGGAACATATTTTAGATAGAAGTGAAATATTTGAGGTCTGGGTTTCCATTCTGAGTTTGTGTCACTTGGCAAATCACAGTGTTTTGGGCAAAGCTTTGGACTGTGGGGGTGTGTGATGGAAATTGGCTACTTCTCTGGGGAAGTGACTGTTAATGTGACTCGTAGCAGACAACTTCCTCTGGCTCTTCCAAAGCCAAGTGAAGATTTTTGTAATGAGAAAAATAGAAAATGGGGTCACAATGCAACAGGATTGAACCCAAGGAGGGCAGAGACCAGTCTGCATCTTGTACTTGTGTGTCTGTTAGATTAACAGAGTTTTATTTCAATCTAAATGTTGTTAGAGAATGATGATTTTTTGTGCATCTTCTTCCTTCAACTATTTGCACTATCACCATTAACATTCCGAGCTACTTTCAATGTGTGTTAATTGAGCTGCCAAAATAAAACTGTTCTTGCTCTCCAGAAGGAAGTTAGCATTGTTATGTTGAGATAAACACATGACTCATTCTTTTCTTATGCGTTTAGATGAAATGTGGACTCTTTCTTTTCCCAACTGTACTTCTCCATTTAACTAATAAATACAGGGCTAGTTTTTTAGGTATTGATAATGAACGGTACTGTTTTTCAGCTCACTTTCAAACACATGTTCCATGTGCAGGTGTGCATTTGTGAAGGTGGAAGCAATAATTGAGAGAGGTGTTGTGTTTTTCTTTAAGGTACAAACCGAAAAAACCCCAAACGAAATCAGAGGCTTGCTACAGTACTTCAGTGATAGATGGTAATGGGCAGTAGATGATTTGTGAGGTAGGACAAGGAAAGATATTACTATTCAGAAGATCTTGTACCAAAAAAATGAGGAGACTTTATTTTCCCATTTTTACCTCTTAATATTAAAAATGTCCTTGTGTTATTGACAGGAGAAAAACACATACTACAAAACATTCAGCTAGCAGGAAAATAGGTCTTCTCTGCCTCAGGGTTTTAATGTTGCTTCATTTATTAAAGTATCTCTCCCATTTAATTGGTATCTGTCCTACAATTTCAATAGAGCAGTTTTCAGTGGGAACACAGTTAAGGTCTATAATTGGTTAGAAAAATTGATATAGCAAAGTGTGGTTGCCTGTGGTCTGTGTCTGCAGAAAGCTGAAAACCCAGGTGGGGCAGTAGCTATTCTTGCCACCACCTGGCAGAGGAGAAGGGATTGGTCACCCTCCAGTCCCGTATGCTTTCTGCTGTCACAGGCAAATCTTCATTCAGGTGGTGAGTTGGATCCGGAAGCTCTTCTGTTGGAATAATATTTCCTCATGGTTTGCTATCCTCCATTATTTATTTTTTTAATCTTCTGTGTTTTTCAGGAGGGTTGGCAACAGTTTGTTGTCCCTTGCAGCTGCTGGGGAGCAAGGGGTGAGCTTCCGGGAGCTGAGGGTCAGGCAGTCTCTTGTTCTTTATCCGCTAGCAATATGTTTAGGCTTAAGCGTTTGTCAAACTGTGACTTTAGTGGTTCTGTTACTCCACCTATTAATGAATGTGAGAGTAAATCTCACTTTGAAACATTTGTGTAAGGTATTTATAATACTTTTGTCAATACTTTTTATTCTCACCTCACTCCATTATCATGCATGGGATCACTGGGTGACTTTCTCCTTTGAAGTTAATTTCTTCCTAGGATTTCTTTTGTAGAGTCACAACTGGCTGGAATCTGTTGAGAAAAGACTTTGAACAGAAACATTTGTGCATGAGTGGCCTGGGGTTGTGTAGGAGTTTTAACACATTGTCCTTATGAGGTAGAGGCTGCAGCACAAGAAGTTGCTGAGAATTTTTTTCTTCTTTTTGACTTGGATCTTAATGGGTTTACACTGCCTGAGTTTGTCAGACATCCTATGGAGTTAGAAGGGACATTAAAAAAAACAGAAAGAAAGGTTTAAATACTCTGACCTCTCTTCTGAACAGTTACTTTTGTAGCTAGAAGTACTTAACTGAACAATGGAGGGCAGGAGGGACCTCTGGACAAGCCATCCACATCCTGTCTGGGCTGAGGCTGCACCCGGGGCCATGTTCAATAGAATTGGAGACTCTCCCAGGAAGAAGGCCCATCACTTTCTTAGAGGATGTGTGGCTGTGCTTAACCACCCTTGTGCCTTCTTTACATCCAGCCAGAATTTCCCTGAATGTAGTTCTCTGACCATATGACCAGCTTCACCACCTCTGTCAGAGCTCTCTCGTTGGGTCACCATCTCTTGTGCCAGAAGGCCCCAGGCCATATGTGGTAGTAATCCAGCTGAATTACACATCTGTATGTGTGTGAGCGCCTTCTGGATGGAAATACTTCACTGCCCCACAAAACTCCTGGTGATGCTTTTGTTGCTGTACCTCTTTTCCACATGTAGAGGCATTTCCTTTTTCTTAGAAAATACCGTCAAGTTAAACTAACTAATACAGGAGTGAAGGAATCAGTAAATAATGGTGCTTTGTAAAAGATAATCTTTCTAAAACTAGGCTGAATTTTTAATTACATTTCTTGACTGATTTTTCTCTGTATTATGTAGGCTTAACATTGTACATGGTTTGAATTGTTCATGGTTAAAATCACCTTGTATTCATTGACAGAAGTTAAATATGAAGATGGGGTCTGTTTATGCTAAACAGGTGGATCAAGTTCAAGCCATTCTGCCTGCTCTTCAGCATCTCACAGGAGGTTTTGACAGCATGAAAGCTAAATTACCTAGTTGGAAGTGTTCTAAGTTTAGTGCTAGAACTAAAATATATGTTTGTTGTTTCAGGCGGTGGTGTGTATAACTTTGTTGGAGAGTCCTGCCTTTCACTGCCTGGATCCTTTTAACAGTGTGTCAAAGGTGAGTGGTTCAAGTTCAGTGGTTATTTTCATAAGTAAAGATAACAAGTGAACTGGATGTGTTGCTTGGTTTTGGCTTTTATGTAACTACAGTGTCGTGATTTTTAAAATTTTTTTTAACTGCTGGATGAATGATTACATAGTAAGTCTTTTTCTGTCAGTATCTGGGGCAAATGACTTCTAGCTCTTACTTTCAGAAAAAGAAACCAAGAAAAAATTATAGGCTCAGACTGTGAATTAAACACTAGATATTGCTTCCGCTGTTTCATGGCTCCTGTCTCCTGCTACCTCCTGCTTTGACTTGGGATGTTTTCCCCTGAAGGTGCTGCCTGAAAGCACAACATGATGGTGTGGGAAGTATGGAGGAAAAGCAGTCATCCATAAACCATGGTGGAGCAGGCTTAGTATTATTCTTTGGTTGAATTCTAAAAACTAAGTAATAGCTTTTGAAAGTGTTGAGTATTGAAAGTATTGAGTGGAAAGAAGGTTTTTGTGTTTTCTGTGAGAGCGGAAGAGAATTGCATTCAATGTATAGAGAGCATCTTCCTAGGCTGGCTCTGAAGACCTGAAATAATCTAATGAAGCTGATGTTCCTGTAGAATTCTTTTTGTGGTAGAGTTTAGCTAACTTCTTTCTGTTAATTTGTGTAGCCTGTTGTCAGTTTGTAGTAGCTGTAGTTGACCTCTGTGGCTTATTAGGAATTTATTAACGGAAATCTTTAATAAATGACACCTCATTACAACTGTACCAAAAAATAAAATCAAAATGACAGAACACTGAATAAACATTCAGCATTGTAGTAGCTGTAGCATGGAACAGAAAACTTGGAATCTTGGCTTTATTCAGTATTTATCAGGTGGATTTATTATTTCTTACTCAATTTTTCTGTTTATAAAATAAAAGTAATTTTACCTTCTCCAGAGGGAAGTTATAAAGTCCAATTATTGATGTTTTGGAACCTTCGAATAGAAAGCAATATATTAAGTTGTTGTGTGGCTTGATATTTGCTGTGAGTTCTGTTAAATACTTGTTCAATGAAGTGTTATGAGATGTTGAAATTAGATATATTTATTCAATAAAGTGAAGGTGAACCAGTTAGAATGAAAAATGCAATCCAGTCTTAACTATAATGTCTCCATATGTTTTTGCAAATGATTGATTTTCCTTTGAACTGAAAAGGAAATTCTGAAGTAATACTGAGATAGTGGGCTTTTTGCTCTATGTTTTCAAATTATCTGACATTTGTTTTTAAATGTACTGAAAAAATTTATAACGCTGGCCTTTCTAACAGATCAGAGTGTAACCTTGAAAACTTAAGTGTTTAAAGACTAATAGTGAGAAACCTTTTGTACTAATTTTCTGGAGTAGAAATTGCAGTAAGTTTTCTTTAATACTTTTTCTATGACGTATATGTAGTGAAATTAAAATATTCTTGAAAGAGCTGTTAATGTGAAAACAAAGTACACAATCGTAAATGATTAATCAAGCTGTTGACTTAGTCATTGTAAAATTATTTTTCTACTATGATTTCTACTTGAAATTACACCTGTATTTTACTGACTATGGGCCAAGTTATGTATTTATTTTGAATGTGTAATATAAGACACATTAGAGCTTTATCTTTGGAATCTTTCTTGTTCTTTTTTTATAATAGTTTTGAGTTATATGTTCAGTGAAAATAATTTTTAAAGTAGTCCACTGCTCAGTTAAAGGAAATAGGTGTCTGAGATCTTGTTTATGTACTTAGTCATCTTTATTTCTTGAGCTAGTTGCTGTGATACTTGGCTTATTGAGTAATTTTTTTTGTTACTCTTTAATCCGGTAAATGTGGAGGGTAACCAAACATGCCTAAAGTAGAGTTCTTTGCATCAGGTGAAGGTTTTATGTGTTTCACAAAAAGGTAGGTGACAGCTCCCTGTGAGTAGGTAACAGCTCCCTGAAAGGAGGTGAGAGGAAGAACTATCTGGACATGTCAGTTGGTGGGGGGTGTAAGGAGTGTCTCTCTTTTTGTACCTTTTTTTTTCCTGTTTTATTGAAGAATGAGTGCCCAGGATATTTGCTGTGTACTATTAGACCACACTCAATTTCAGTAACAAAATTGAATCTAACTGTATTAATATTTTATGCCTTTTCCCATCCTTTGTGTGCTTGTTTCTGATGGACTGTATTTAGCTTGGTAAATATATGTGAATCTGCAAAACCTGGAGCATTCTAATGCTGTTCCCAAAAGGAAATGAAAGCGTAAATGTAGATTCACTAAAGCTTACATTTGTAATGCTTTGTTGAACCAGAACATAGTAACCCTTTTGCCCTTTGAAAAGGAAATGAAATTGGCAACAAAGTAAATATTCAGAAATTACACTCCAAGTCCTTAAACTTCTCTAAACTGCAGGCAATCATGTATCCTTTCAGGCTTTTGTTGTGGTCATCAAGATCTGCCGGGTCTTCTTTTATATAGCTGGGCAGGCTGGCTTTTTTCGGTTGTTTGTTTTCCTCTCCCTCTCCTCTAACATAATATTTTATGTAGTGGTCTTCTGTACTTTTGAACTTGTCCCTCATTCACTTGCAGTAATTGAATCAAAAACAAGATCTCATATTGTATTTTCACAAAAAAATATTTTGAAAAGTGGTTGCAATATTTATATGTGCACTGACAATTTTGTATTTTATATTAAAATCTCCTGGGAAATGTTCTTTAATTTTTTGAAACTTGGTACACTTGTATAGAATGATTGATTCTTTAGGTTACCTCTGTACACGGGAGGGAGATTGTTTGATGAGATCAGAAGCAAACCAGGACGAGCAAAGTTATCGATGTCTTAGTACTCAGCAGAGTTGTCAAAGTCTACAGTACCACAGTGTAGAACAGAAATCCTTGTCTGTAAAGATTCTCAGAGCAACCATGATAAAGATGAGCTCCTCACATTGTGAGACTGGGGACCTGCACACAGCTTCTGACAGACTGATCCTCCTCCTCTGTTCAACAGCAAAAAGCACCATAGACATTTCAACTTAATGGGACTGTTTGTGATGCTGTACCAGAATATTTCTTGGTATTTTTCTGTGATTCAGTATGTTTGTAGTTGTTGGATTTTTGCAAGATTTTTTAACCCAAGGAAAATGATACCTATTCTCAGTCTTTCATATGAGTTAGTTATGAGAACTTTGATTCTGACAGTTATGAAGAGAATGAAAGGTATGTGCTGAGTGGATGTCTGGATTCCTTTCCCTTAAAAAAAAATATTTCTGTATTTACGCTGATTATCTCAGGTGCCCAAAGTGATTTTAAGACTTTGAATGTAACTTCAGTGTTACTTAAATATATTTACAGACATTTAGTATAATAAATGAATTTATAGAATACTGCCTGTTATGTTATGCTAGTGTCATAATACTTTGTAGTGTATAATTGAGGACAGTGGGGAAGAACACTTTCAGCCTACTCTTCCACTTCCATAACCACAGGTATACACCCCAAATAAATTGATCTTCTCTGAAGTTATTTTAATACTTTCTTTTTTTAGATTTTTTTCTTTACTGCATTTTTTTCTGTTTCTCTTTGTAGTAATTGTAGTTCTTTGCTTGAAATACAGGCATGTTTTAATTTACTAATAATATGAAAGTTAAGAATCAGTTGTCTAATTTTTTCGAGTTTTGATACTTTCAGGTGCAACTCATGTTTGTAGATATCAGCAGTACCTGTTACAGGCCAAAAATGCATTGTGCTTTAACTGCAATCCATGTGCATGCCTCATCAGAGAACACTGCACAGCTTTCATCAGTGCAGGAATATTAATTTCAGTAAAAATACAACAATAACCACGTTTTTCCTGGGAAGTAGCTTTTGTGGTATGATAGCCAATATGGACTTTGTCTGTCTTGTCATCTAGCATGTTAGTTTTTCTGAGCCAAAGCCACTTGGCCTGCTGAAAAGAATCCAGCATGTTGCTCATGAATGTAATTAAGCTGTACATACATATACGTATACATATACATATAGTAGTTATAGATGAGTGAGCTAACTTGTGCCCAAGTATATTAGTGAACTGAGTATCAAGAACAATGACTAACCTTCTTGTCTTGACCAGTGTTCAGAGGAATGCCACTGGCAGAACAGGGTATTGAGCCCCTGTTGCTGTGATTTCTAAATAAATATATCCCAGTTTTACACCACTTTCAGTTTAATGATTTAAATATGTACTGTACTTTTGATGGACAAGTGATGTGGCTTAGAATATAATCTTGAAAAAACACTTCAAAACAGTTTATGCAGTTAAACTACATCACAGGGAGGGTGTCCTTAGAAAAGTGGTTGTGACTTTGCATCTTGTCCATAGAGCCAAATGTTGGGGAAAGTCATCTTGAGGCTTTTGGGGTGCAGGGAGCAGGGGCAGTCCTTGTGCCAGCGCTGTGTAGTGTGATTGGGCTGTACTGGCGCGGGGGAGCGGCACAGACCCCACACCCTCCTGAAGGAGGAAGCAGATTAGCAGCTGAGTCCACCCAGCTCCTCCAAGATTTAACTGTCCCTAAAGGAGCATCTGCTGGCAGACACATACAGGAGATCCCCTCTCCTTGGACTGCTGTGCCTGTTTTGTAGTTCAGGGCTGACTGCTTCAGCTGGTGCTTTGCAGAGTGGGCGTGCAGCTGGCGTTGGCATAGGTCATTTAAGAAAATCAGTTGAAGGCTTGTTCGTGCATTTGATAATAGCTGGAAGGCAAGTCTCCTGGTGTGAAGGCTTTGAGGGAACTTTAAATGATTCGCTGTTTGTGTTAGTGTGTAGTAGAACTACAGCTTAAACTGTAAATGTGTGTGGTTTTGGTAGTGTTTTTAGCATGTTCCATATGACATCCTGTTGAAATGGTATGTATTGCATCAAATGTATTATGATGTTAAATAAGAGTTGGGCTTGCTGATTTACTGCCATTTACTGAATGGGAAGACGCTGTACACAGAGTTCATCTCGTTTAGTATCTGGTGAATGGTTTGGTGTGTTATCTAGATGCTGAAATTGGAGAATTTCACAGAAAGAAAAAATATTTAAAAGTTAGTGTGGTGTATTTTTTGTGTAATTCTGTTTCTAATAACTTGGTTAATTAATCGTGGATTACAATTGCTGTTTGCACTGTAGTAACAAAGCTCCTATTGTACTAAACAGAAAGGACTGAGAAAATGAGCTTGTCCTGTTGTTTATTTTTTAAGCCAGTAGCAACACAAAGCGTATAATACCATGCATACAGATGCAAACCTTTTACAGTTTATTTTTCTTTCTCTGATTTTAAGTTTGAGAGCCTTATTTTGACATCACAGGTTCCTTGCCGTCTTACGGATTTAAACCCCGCTTTCCTTTGTACTATCTCTTCACACCCTTTTGTTTCAGGGATTGCCTGCAGCTCTCATCCCTCCTTATTTTGGAGGCTGTTGTTTGTGTCAGCTGCTCTTAGTTGTTCACTGCAATAGAGCCTCTGTGTAGCCTATTTTCTACCTGCTCCATCCCCTCTTTTATCCCCCCACCTTTCTTTTAAATGATCCTTCTCCTGCTTTTTGATTCAGCAGCTGTATGCATAATCCTTCCAGGTACTGTTGTTGCTAACCAGATTGGTTTTTTCCTCACTAGTTTGGGTCCTTGAATTTTTGTAGCACACCATTTCCTTGTGGCTGCTTGTTCCACCTGTTCCTACTAATATTTAAAATTTACCAGTAGCCTGATTTTTTTTTAAAATGTGCAATACCATCATCTTAACAGACATGTTCGTATATGCAAGTTAGAAATCTGCCTCATGCAAGCAGCTACAGCAGGTGATGTCAGGGAGATTATTTCCCTGAAGCAGTAGGTAGTTGGGGGATCCAAATTTTCCCAAGAGGCTGTTTTTAAATTCTCTATCTTGCACCAAAATCCATAGCACTTAGCACATTCCCTGATAAGCTCAGTTGTCTCATACCGTTAGTTCTCAGGTTATCACATATCAGCCCCAAAAATGCTGTTGAATGAGGGTTAGACTTCTCTTTATATTTGATCTCTGAATTTGTTTTTTGAGATTAAACAGTCAGAGTATTAGTTTTCCTTGCTTAGTTCTCCCTGAAGATTACTGAATGGTATTTTTTGCCAGCCCTGGATTTGTGTGGGTTCTGGAAAGGTGTGTTCCATTATTGCTAGAGAGAGTGCTGGTTTATGATGGTGAAGATCTGGATGCATGGTAATGTAAAGCATTTATCTCAAAACAAAAGGGTGTTGACATCCTTGAGATTACTTCAATATTTGGACTAGAGCTACAAAACTTGTGTGTGTATGTATGTTTATAAAACTGGTTTTGAAACTAGCTCATAAGCAAGGCTTTGACAATTGTGCTCTGTAGAATTTGAATTTACTGTCAAAGGGCTAATGGAAGCTAGCACTCTCAGCTGCTGACTTGCACTTCAGGCACTCTTTGGATGCATGGCTGCTGTAACATGCTTTCTGACTGCAGTAAATTACTGAAACTTCAGGAAGTCTTGAGCTGTGAGCTGTAAGTCTTTTTCCATGTGACTGGTCACACATCGTTATGTTACCAAAATAGGGGTGTCCCATTTGTGTGCTGGGCTTATGTCCATTGTGTGAAGAGCAGCTGCTGCTTTGTATTCTTCAGGGAAAAAAAGGTGGTGGCAGAGAGATCAGAAGCCTGCTGATTGTTGTGACCTGCTTCCTGCCTGTGGTTTAGGAGAAGGGGAGAAAAATGACGGCACAAAGTAGGTCACTGGTCAGCTAAAGATTCTGGCCTGTAGGTGGTGGCTGGGCATTTTGGCATTTCCACATCCTGAGTCAGTACCCTAACTAATCCTGCAGAATTCTTGAAAATAAGAGAAACAAATGTGAGGGCAGTATTTGATGAAACGGCATAGTGCTGCTTACCTTTACAGACTATAGCTTGGTTTCAGGGTGGAGTTTTTTGAACCTAAATGTCTTTATTACACTCTAGAGGAGCAGGAGCAAGGCATCAAACAACAATTCAGACCAAGACCTGTTCCTCAGAGTTTAATTTGCAAGAAATTAAAGAGCAAATAAAATAAAAATGCTTGGTATTAGTCACTTGAAATAGTCAGGAATCCTGTGGTAGAGGAAAGGAAAAGGGCTCTCTCTTCCATAAGCTTTCCTTGGGGTCCAGGGAAGGAGAGGATGAATATATCTTCCTACTTGTCCTTATTCTTTTTTTTTTCTCTATTTTCTATTTTATTCTCTACTGCCGTGAGGTGATTTGGGAATTTTTACGTACTTGCTCCTATTTCTGTTTAGTCGTGGGATTATAACTTGCTGCTCCTTTAATACACTGCTGTACACCTCCCAGTATTTGTGTATCAGTTTTCTTCAGAAAGCCTTTCGTTGAGGCTTGATCCGGATGTGGTAACACTGTTGTCTTGTTTGAGTGAGGTCTGAGTTAGATAATGAAGAAATTGTCTACTTCTGTTGTAACATTACTTTTAACAGAGTTGCGGTGTGTAGCCCTTGGATATTGACCACAAGTAATGCTTAGTACTTGACAGCATCTAGTAGTACATTACTATTTTGTATGGCTCCCAGCTGAACAGGTCTATGAGAGCAATGGCATAATCACTTTTATTGAAAATCAGTAGCAATATAAATTTTTAAATTTGTATTAATCTAGAAGGAACACGAAGCCTGTGGTTAAAGTTCCACATTTCAGACCTGCGGTTTTGAACCTGTTTTTTCCTTTATTTAATCTTTGTTCTTGTACAGATGCTAATCCTCACTATCTCTCTCCATGTTTGGAAATTATTTGGATGCTATTATTTCCCTTTATTTTTTTTTTTAATGCATTTTATTGTTATCTGGCAGGAGTAAGAAGAAAATGTATCTGTGAGGATAGAATGTCTCATCAGGGCAAAAGTACGTAACATTTCTGGGTGAAAGGGAATGGGGTGTAGCAGCCAAAACCAAATATTTAATTTTGAACCAAGTTATTGCAGGGAGGTTTTATTCAGGAAAAGTAAGCTTTGGAGAAATTTGACAGAAGATAAAAATAATAGGAGGAGATTTAAAGGCATTTGGAAGTACTCCATTTTGTTCAAGCACTGAAGGTGAGAGTAGGAATAAAGGAGGATGAGAGTCTGGCATCATGAGGCAACATTGCTTTCTCCTGAATGTATATTTTGCTCTTAGAAATGTAGACTCTTCTAATTGCTTATTTTTGGTTTTGGGTAACTATTTCTATGGGAAAAGTCATATTTTCCTACAGTAAAAGTTTACTTTCAGAATCTTGTCCTTTTGAGAGGCCGATCTAGTGCAGTGGAAAATTGTGTTGGGATAATAGCAGTGGAACAACTTTTTAGATTGTCTGTGTAAGCCGTCTTAGAGCAGCTGGCACCTGAACTGCATCCTAGGAGTTCAGAATAAGGAGCATCTTCCTAACGTGCTTACAGAAGCATGTGTTCTCTGGAGCACTCCTGGCAGAAGGGTTTTAGAAAATCCCCTTTCATCCTCTTCCCTCTTCTGCGAATGGTGTTTCTCTCTTGGCTTTGTGTCCCTCTCTATTGACTGAGGAATTACCAATAGCTAGCCGCTGTAATTGTGTAGCAGAGCACTCAAAAGTACAATTTTTTGGAAGAGGTCCTCATTCAAACTGGAGGAAGATATGTAAGAAATAATTTGATTGAAATAAATGAACGCTGCCAACAATCCAGACCAAAAATGCAGTCTTGGTTTTAAATTTAAAGCATTCTTTAAGAGTTACAGGACAAGTCATTTTGAAACCTATTTTGTTTGGGAAAGTGTGAGGGATAGCGTTTCCTCTGTACTTGTGTTTTGGGAGCAGTAGGAGAGGATTCCTGTATTGACTCTCAAGTGCTGTGAGATGGAGGAATAAATAATTTTAAGGGGAGCCTGGGATTGCCATTTCTTGCCTAGCCTTGTACTTTCTTGGTTAGCACAGCAGTCAGTATGACTGACGAGAGACTTGTGAAGCTGCAGCATTCACTTGCATCTCATACAAGATCCAAGAGTGTTTCTTTATTTAAACTGTGCTTTCTCTGGATACATGTCCTATCAGGAAATTAAAAGCATAGCTTTCTGAGTAACTACCTTGTGTTCCAGTCTGTTTCAGGAAGATGTACAGATATACGCAGGAATAAATTTAATACTGTTAGCTGTTTCTTAATGAAATCTAACAGTGCATCTTTCAAGCTGCCTCTTTGGTTGCATACATAAGTACAGAATCAAGAATGGTATCTTACATCCGGTGATTATTTTTACTTGTACTATTCAAAGACCCTGCTTCTAGAAAGCAGCTTTTTGCCTGAGAAACTCTCCTAGATAAGAGAAATAGGTGTTCATTAACCCCAGTTCAGAACTTTGCCTTGAGATTTAAATTGAAAAGTATCTTTTTTTTTTTTCCCCCACTGCTACATGCACCTTTTCATGTTGGATAAAATTTTTGGTCCAGGTAACTTGGTAAGAAAATCCAGAAATGTGAGAATTTATTCAGTATTTAAAATGACAGTAAACTGGAGAGTTCACAGGAGCATAGTCCAAACAGGACCTTTAAATTATTTAGTACTCTGTGAACTAGAAAGTTTAAAGTTATGTTAACAATTAACGTTAAAATTGTTTTCTTATTTTCCTACTGTTATGAGATTGATTGGGTTTTTTTTTTAAAGGAAATGATAAACTGCTTAAGACTGTGGAGTGAATGTTGTCTAGAAATGGACAATGTGTTCTTTTTTTTTTTCCCTTAAAAACTTTAGAAATAAATGGGTTTTTGAACTGAACAAACATCTCTTCCTCTTTCTAGTTAAAAAGTGAATATATGATTTTTCCATTGGGGAACAGAAGGTCAGCAGTCAGTTTTATTTTCAGCATTTTATAGACAGTTTAAAGTGAAATCCCTTGAAAAGTAGGTAGCGGTGTTTCAAGGGATTAGCAGTAAAACGTAGCAATCCACAGTGATTCTGAGCTTTGTCCTTCTGTGCGAGATCAAGGTTAAACTTCTTATGTCTGAGGACTGTTCTTTGTTTATACAATACATAAATGTACTAATACTTCCAGTGAAGTATAGCTCCTGCAGACCATTGAATGTTTGAGCTATGGGAAAAGAAGCAGCAGTGGAAGCAAATCTTTCAAACACTTTATTATTTGGAATCTTGAAAGAAATTCAAGGATGTCTCCTTTATAAAATCTCATGATGTTCACCATGTCCTGAGTGGCTGACTGTTTTAATTTTGAGGGGAGAAGGAAGGTTTATTGATAGTAAGGATGAAAGTCCATGAACAGGGGTACACTCAATTTGTTGCTCTGTAGAGCATGTTTCACCACTCTGTAATAAAGCTAATATTACCTAAATGTCCTCTCAGTAGAGCATCTGGGGTTTTTTTTGACCTTGTGTGCTTGGCTCCCTCCTACCCTGTTTTTATAAAGGACTGTGGACAGGTTGTTAGGTGTGAAATGATTTGTAATTTTGTCTTATGTAGACACCTATGGTATGTTTTATTCTTCCTGGACTTTCCCTTCTCTTTTATCTTGTTTGTTTTTGGTTTCATGTGTTTCTGAATAGAAAGGTAAACTTAAATGCTTTCTGCCGGGAGGAATGGAGAGAGAGCTATCCAGAGCAACAGCAACAAACATTAAGCTTATCTGTGTCTCTGACTTTGTAGAAACACCCATAAACCAATGCAGAGATGTGGTCATTAATCATTGCTGCTGTTTTAGAGGTGAGATGAAGTCTCTTTTCCAAAAGTTTTCTTTAGGGAAGCAGAGTTTATTAACTGCGTCATTTTTCTGGAACTGCTTTTAAAAGAATTCAGGAAAAGGTGAGCCAATGTTTTTTTCTGGCCCTCTTGCTATATCTAAATGTGAGGCAGTTTGAGATTCTGTTGTGTTTACTCTGCAGCCAAGAAACATGGACCAAAAAAGCTGCCACCTTCCTGTTTGTCTCATGTTGTTTGCAGCCAAAAGGTCTGAAGATGTCCTCTCTGCACATTCTGGATTTTCCCACTGCTGTCTAGAATTGCTCTTGATTGCCTTCAAAATAAAGCAAGACGACCTTTTGCACTAATAGTGGAAAAAGTCGCCAGAGGCTGGGTCATTCACAGTAGCTGCATCTGCATTAGGCTGCTGATAGAGGCAGATAAAAAACTTGCAGCTGCTGCCTATTCTTGCCTGAGCCCTGCCTGCTGCTGGGGATTGCAGTAGCAGGTGCAGGAAGGGGAGGTTGAGGGCAGATGGCATGAGCACGTGGAATCTAAAGGCTGGAGGAAGGGCTTGCTAGGAAGAGAGATATTAGCCAACTGTCTGCCATTGGAGTTGCTTTATATTCAGACATCATTATTTTTTCTCATCTTTCAACAAATTAAAATCAGCAAAGCTGGCAGTTCACATTCCTTGTGTTTTCTGGTAAGTATATGATGAAAGGGCATGAAAAGATGTATTGTCTTCAAGATATGGGGAAATACCTTCTTCCAAAAATCCTGTCTGGGTGAGATGAAACAGTAAAAATCATCTAACTACAAAAATCCTCTCTCTTAGTGTTGTTTCTTGATTTTTTTTTTTTTTTTTTTGCTTGGTCTCTAGAAGGTTGCCAGTACTGTCGGTTAATCTTTGTCCTGTTTTCTGAATGACGTATGGATACACATTTCTTAAAAACAACACACACCCTAAACAAACTGAAATATGTTTGTTTGGGTTTTTTAATCCCTTAAGGTTGTCATCCCATATTTATGGAAGTATTTGAGCTAGGTTTTTCTTACAAGCCCATTGCCTTTTCTGATGGTGACCGTACTAAGCTTAGTTAAAGACCTCTTCAAGTGTTTTCTCTATAATTTCTATTACTATCACTGTCTATCTTCTAAGCATAGGTAAGTTATAGGGCTTGTAGTTAGTACTGTGTAACTGTAACATGAGCTGCTATAATACCAGCTTATTCCTGTAAAATACCAGTTTTTTGTTCTTTGAAATAGAACTTTACTTTTAAATCATCTGTCAGAAGCTAAAAACGAACACTGCCTGCTTTATAACAAGCATACTGTTCCAAAAGAGGCTATAGAAATATCCTTTTCAAGTAAAACATCAAAAGAGTTTTAAAAATTTAGCTTCCTGAAACAGCAGAGTGCTTATCACGGAAATAGAAAAGACAGTACTTAGTGTACTTATGTGTTTTAAAGTCTGCCACATTGATTAAACATTTGTGTCTTGAACTGCACCAGATGAGGAAATTTTGTGATATAGCAGTATTACTAATGAAAATCTTAAAAAATATGGAATTGGGAGGGTTAGCTTGTGTGAAAGTCACAACACAAAACAAGAGTTAATAGCACATAAAATTAGAGTGGTATTGCATGGTTAGTAGAAGGCCAGAACTCAGATTTGTGTTCTTCTAATGTTGCAGCAGCCTACCTTATAACAGCCTGGAGGGCTTTGTCTTTGTACCATCAGAGAGTTAGCAGGCTAAAGTATCTGCTACTTTTCATAGAATCATAAAATATTTAGGGTTGGAAGGGACCTCTAAAGGTCATCTAGTCCAACCCCTCCTGCAGTGAGGAGGGACATCCTCAAGTAGATCAGGTTTCTCAGAGTCCTATCTAATCTGACCTTGAATATTTCCAGGGGTGGAGCATCTTCCACATCTCTGGGCAACCTGTTCCAATGTTTCATCATTCGCATTTAAAAAAAAAAAAAAAATCTGTCTTATATCTGGTCTAAATCTACTGGTTTTTTGTTTAAAACCATTGCCCCTTGTCCTATCCCAATAGGCCCTGCTAAAAAGCCTGTCCCCATCTTTCTTATAGGCCCCCTTTAAGTATTGGAAGGTTCTGTCAGGTCGTCTCTTCTCCAGGCTGAACAACCCCAACTCTCTGAGCCTATCTGCGTAGAAGAGGTGCTCCAGCCCACTGAACATCTTGGTGGTCCTCCTTTGGACCTGCTGCAACAGGCCCATCCATGTGTTTTCTGTGCTGAGGGCCCCGGGTCTGGGTGCAGTATTCTGGGTGGCGTCTCGCCAGAGCAGAGTAAAGGGGCAGAATCACCTTCTCAGACCTGCTGGCCACACTGCTTTTGTTGCAGCCCAGGGTGCAGTTGGCTTTCTGGGCTGCAAGTGGATGTTGCTGGGTCATGTCCAGACTTTCATCTACCAATACTCCACAGTCCTTCGCAGGGTTGCTCTCAATCCCTGCATCCCCCAGCCTGTACTGATACAGGCTGTACTGTACTTGGCCTTGTTGAACCTCCTGAGGTGCCCATGGGCCCAGTTCTTGAGCTTGCCCATGTCCCTCTGGATGGCATCCCATCCTTCAGTTTTGCCAGCTGTAGTTTGGTGTTATACGTAGACTTGCTGAGGATGCTGTCGATTCCCCCATCTGTGTCACTGACGAAGACATTGAACAGTGCTGGTCCCAGTATGGACTCCACTTGTCACTGATCTCCATCGAGACATTAAGCCATTGATCAATGTCCAAATACCCTCTGGGTGTGACCATCCAGCCAATTCCTCATCCACTGAGTAATCTGTGCATCAAATCCATATCTCTCTAATGTAGAGTGAAAGATGTTGTGGTGGACTGTGTCAAAGGTCTTACTGGAGTCCAGATAGACAACATCTGTAGCCTTTCCCTTATCCACAGTTGTAGTCAATCCATCATAGAAGGCCACTAAATTGCTCAGGTAGGGCTTGCATTTGGTGAAGCCACTTTCTCACATAACCGTTAGCAATTTTATTCCTATTTAATATTTCCCAAAGTCTTAGTGTTGTGTTTCCTCTTGCAACTTCTGACATTATATGCCTCAAATGATGAAGCTGTATTAGTCTGAATAATGGGCACCTGTGACTGTGAGGTGACTCTGGCTTTCAAGAAAGGAGGAAAAAATGTGGGCTGGAAAATTGCCCTCATTGTGCTTGGCAGCCTCTATTTTTGAGGACATCCCCACCGGTCTTGCACAACAGACACTTGCGCTGCACCTTCCTGCTGAAGTGGGGCTTGGAGAGCTGGAAAAACCTACACCCATCAGATATTGACATCACTAAGAATCTGGACTGCAAGCAAAACATAAGTGAGTCTTGCTGAGGAGATGTAGCCTTTTTGATTAGAACTATTCCTTAAATGTTGAGAATTCATTTCAAGAGATCATTTGAAGCAGTTCCTGCTTGCTCATTTCAACTGAGTGGACTCATTCGTGTGATAGACTTCATGAAAACTTTGGATGGGAAATTGTTTACAAACATCTTTTTATGCATTCTTATATAAACATGCAAAGATTTCATTTTTGTTGAATGGTAAAATGCTGTACTGACTCCTTAGCAGGAAGGATGTATTTCTGGGTGTTTCTAACATGTATTCTCTTTTATTTCTTTTGTGTGTCTTTGAAAAAGACTTCTAAGCTGCTTACAAGAAAAAAAGCCATGCATAAGTTCTGTGCTCTATTGGAGCTATGCAGAAATTCGTTACCACTACACTAGTCTTGAGGTTTCCTGTTTGCTGCTGTTCTGCAATGTGAGATACAAGGTGCTGGCACATAGCTGCAGCTGTATTAGAGATTGGGATTTCAGATATGTTGTGGGGCAGAGAGAGGCCAGCCTTGCCTAGCAGCTGTCAAAGGCATTTGACTGCAGAAACAAACCCCAGCCCTCACCAGTGTGCCCGTGAGCAGTGGCAGGCCACACCAAGGGGACGGGGTCTGTAGGAAGCAAGGTCAAGTTAGTTAGTACAGCTCTACATTACTGGTTAATTAAGAGTGATCCTTCCCTTTTTTTTTTGAGCTATACCACCTGGTTGTGTTAACAAGAAGTGTCATCTAAAAAGCCCCATCCTTTCGGTGCCTGTAGAAGGGGACTGTGGCAGGGCTGTCCTGCCTGGGTGCACAGACCGTAGCGCCCCTGGTGCCATTAACTGTGGCGCTGGCCTGGATCGCCCTCACCCTTTCATGTATAATTATGCTTTTCTCGTTGTTTTTTTTAAATTTTTTTTCCCTCTGAGTGACTCGAAAGGAAACCAAGCGCTTTTTGTGCTTAAGAACAAATGTCCTGTTGCTGCCAGAAAACAGGACATCCATCAACAGGAGTGCCATCTCGGCCTCACGGAACCTGCTGAGCATGCCTTTGAGTCACTCCTCCATTGGGACTGGGGCTGTCCCTTAGCTGATTGGTAAATCTCTTCAGCTTGGGTGGATGGGTAGACCTAAACCAGGATCTCAAAAGAAGTGAAAAAAAATTTAGTGGATAGTTAAAACTGTAATAGCTTTGTGGATGTTTCTGATATCTTGGGGTGCATTTGAACATTATAAGTGTTTTAATTTTTCTTATTACTTTTATATTCTAGTTAATGACTCAGAAGGAAATGGTTGTCTCTGTAAAATAATCCCACAGTGTAGAAATAAGTATTAAACTTTTTTCTTGCATCATGTGCAGTCAACTTAATATTCTGTCTAATTCTGTACTTTTTCTTTTACTAATATTTAAATTATTCCAATGCAGTTTTAGTACCTTTTTAATAGTTCTTGATGAGCTGAATTTTACTTCTTTCAATACTTCTAGTTTGCCTTTCTGGAGTTCAGCTTGTTGCTATCAGTTTTTCCTTTTCAAGGAAAGGACCAGGGAGAGGGGACACAGGAAACCTCTAGAGCTTTTTACCTCACTTTTTTAACAGGTTGTTTTTTTAACCAATTCTTCTTTTGTAAATGCTGAGTTGTGAGAGTAGGCTGGAAATGTAATTCTATACATTCTTCCTTTGCAGTGGATTAATTTATTTACATCTTTGTTCATATTAATTTTTTATAGCTTCCACTCATCGTTGCTGTTGCCTTCGGAAAACTGACCCCCTAGAGTACAGACAGCAGCATCTATTGATTGTGGCTGTGTCTTCAGTTTGCACATCAAAGTAAATTAGATAATAATTACTTGCACTTACTCAGCTATCACTTTCAGTTCTATAATCAATGCATCCTAATGAGACCTAATAGTGAAACACCCCAAATTAATTGTCAAGCTTGTGCTAAAACAGTCAACTATTTTAGACTGCTTGGATGTGGGGGCCTTTTTTGCTCAGATATCGGTTTGACACTTCAGAACTACATAGCTGGGTGATGAATGCTTGTTCACTACAGCTATTTAGTTAACTTCCTTTAAAAGAGAGAGAGAGTAGTCTTACAGTAGTTTTTGATGCAGTGACCTCTTTCTGAAGCAATGTGTCTCTTGGGGTGGATTGACACACATTATATGAAGTATTAAAGTGTTAACTGCAAAAGCAGTTAGACAAAGTGGCCTTTATGTGATCCATCTCTATTTGTCCAAGCACCAGCAAATAGCCCAAGTAACAAAGCATGGAAAGGGTTTTACTGGTTATAACAAAAGACTGTGATTGGCTGTAATTTGGGTCAGTTTGTTTATTCTTTTTAAACCTCTGCATTTTGAGATTTTGAGAATCATTAGAAATATGTCTTCTTTGGTTTGGTTCTCGTGTTAACTTTGGCCTTTGAATGAAGGAGATGATATTTTCCTGTTTCTTCAAAAGTGTTCCACTGGAAATAGCTAAAAGTATGTCCAAAAGGTGTATTCTTTTTCACAAGTGTTTATTTGAATTCACATTACGGGTTCTTTTAAATGCCTTCTCAGTACTGTCTTTGTGTTGGTGTTTACTGATCCTCAAGAGCTGAATGAAACAATTTCAAATGTAAAGATGTGTTTTTTTGAAACCTTTCTATATGTCAAAACTATTCATCTAGGCTGATATAAGAAAACTAACCACACACCCACACATGCAACAAAGAAAAAAACTGTAGGTGACCACAAAACTTCAAATTTCCTGAAACTGTAGGCAAGATAACCAGAGATTGCATCATCATAAACAAGAAAACTTCAGACCTAGAGCGTACTTCAGATGAAGTGATCTGGTAGAAGTTATTAATTGCAGAATACAGTAAGCACATCCAGGTACTATGAAACAAGTCTTGATGAACACAGACTTTTAAAAATTTGTTTTCTGCAATTGTATTGCCTTAGAGGACCAAATATTGCCTATTTGCCATATCTTATAAAAGATTAACCAGGTGGGCACCAGATAGCTGGCCTGTTAGCATCAAATGCTGCACAGTTCGAAACCCATTTTGATTTTTCAGTTTGGGGACAGGAGGAGAGGTTGTTCAGCCTTCAAATCTTAGAGAAAACCATGATATGTCGTTAGTTAGTTTTCTATTCTTCCCATGTAATTAACTAAATATCATATAGTAATTATATCTTATTTAATATTGTATAGCAATTTGGTGTTTTGTGTACATCAGTGTCGTGTAAAAGCCTCTGTATGCATTCTGTCCCTTTCTTTCAGTGTGTCTTAGGAAGACATCCAATTCCAGAACAGTCTATTATATCAATTGGCACTGCCTATTATTAGAATTTTTGCTTGTTCCCTTGGTGAGGGATTAAATTTCAAGCATTACTGTCAGTCATTTTTCAGTCGTGTTCCTTTCTGCAAAACAAATTGCAAATAAGGAGAGCAACTGCTTCCTTTCTTATTGCATCTTGAAAGCTCAAACATAGCTTCTGTTTGCACTGTCCTAGCTAACCCTGATGTAACTGTGAGCCTTCCTCTTGAGGGCGAGAACAAATGCTGCTTTTCTACCCACTGGACCAGGGCATTAAACTAGTCATAGTGTTAACTTGTGTCAGCCTGTAGGAGAAGATTCCAGTTCAGGTGGAATGCTGATACGGGTCTTTTCCTATTTGTCATTGTGGGGGAAATATATTAGTCCCGTATGGGGAGGGGGAGGGAGTGAGGATTGAAATCCCAGCCTGGTAAAAAGAGAATGAGATCTGTGTAACAGTTCTATGTATTTTGATATTTAAAATGACACCAACTGAGTAATCTTTCACATAAAGAATCACTAGTAGATTTACAAGCTTGTTGGAGCAATTCTTTTAAGTTCCTCTATGTTTAAGTTTCCGTAACCTCAAATATTACTTGTATGGTTCAGTTTTAAGCATGGCTTCAAAATGGCATAGGTGTTCCTTTGTCTGTTTAGTTTTTTTTCCCGTCATTGCTAAGTTGTTGGGTTGTTGATAGTTTATTGAACATACTCTTTTCTTTTCTGGACTTTCTTCTCATAAAGTCGTACAGAAGATACAGTACTAGATATTCCCCCAATGTCTGCCTTTATTCTGCCATGTGGTTAGTTAATGTTCCTCACCTGTCTGAGTAGACTTTCAGTACAGCCTTAACTGACTTGACTTCGGCTGAGTTTTTGTTCATTGCCTTCTTGGCTGGGAAATTTTTCTGGTTTTGCCCTCTCTGCTAAGGGCAATTTTGGGTAGAAAAATGTTTGTGTGTGCTTCTTCAGTAGGGCAGCTTCCATTGAAGATAGGACTCCTTTCCTAACAAAACCTAAACTGGAGGGAAGAAACAAAGTGGTTGAAAATACGTGAGCTCAGTCTCAGCTGTATTAGTTAACATTTCAGCAAATACAGTGTTGGTAAAATAAATTAGTTTTTTAGGACTGATAGCAGTGAAGGAATTGCTGGATTAAAAGGAGTTGGAATTGTGTATTGGTCACATAGGTGATATAAGAATTACCTTTTGAAGGTCTGGGTTGTGGAGTTCTGTTTGCTCTCATTTAATGTGGTGGTTTTGGTTTTTAAGGTTGGAAGTTGGATTGCCATAAAAGTAAAGCAAATACGCCTTGATATGGTAAGGTAAAAACCGGGGTCATGTGAAACAATATTGTATGGAGGAAAGATTTGCATTTCATGCACTCAGAGTTCCTTGCAGAAGTATTTCAAAGCTTTTCACTGGTGCTTTTTAAAGTGTGGAATGTTGTTCTGTCAGGTAGGAGAAGACAACTCAGTATTTCAGTGCTAGGACTTCTGAGCTTTTTGAGAAGGAACTTTCCAGAAAGTTATGCACTCTTAGCAGTAATGGATTTTCATTTTCTTGATGTGAAGGAATCTCATGTTGCCATTAAAATCTTTGGGAACTGTGGTATGTTTTGTTTTGCAGTCTGTAAGCAGTGCACTAAGGACATTTCATGCTTTCAGTCCATGTCAAGTTTTTATGGTACTTTCAGATGCTTTGGGAGGCTGTGTTATTGTGTTTTCCTTTTACTTTCCTCCAAATCTAGTTATGTTGTCTGCTTATAATCTTTCATTTAGCACATGACTGTGTTGTAGAAGCATTTCAAAATGAATACTTCTACAGCCCCCCTTCTGGGATACAAATGTGTCTGTATTCACATACTAGGAAATCTTAGCTCTGCAGATGTCACAGGAAGAGCCATATTGTCCTTCATGGAGCCTGTCTAATGATGTAATCATAAGAAAATAATTTTAAGAACTTTAATGTATTTCCCCACATTAAAAACAAACAAACTAAAACAAAACAAGCGAACAACCCCAAAACACAAAACAAAATGCCCCCCCCCAAAAGAACAAACCTAAAACTAAAAAAATAAACAACCAACACAACTAAACTCTACACACATGTGTACAGCTTTAAATGGACAAATGTTTAACTGCAATTACGTTATGCATTTTGGCTCCAAATCATGTCCCCACTTGGGAAGGAAAGCTTCTGCCACTAAACATTTAGTAAAACCTGGACTACTTTACTGAAAGGGGTTATGTGTGAGCATGGAAGTATTCAGGTATAGAGAAACTTGGCTTCTCTATACCTGAATACTTCTGCCAAAATTGCAAGGGGTGGTCTGCTTGTGAAATGACACCATTTCTCAGGCATAGTGACAGTTCTACACATCTACGCTAATGGGAATTTAGGAGATCGAGTAGGTTTGAGCACCCTGTCTGGGTGAGTTTCAGAGGACTACAGTTGATGTTGTTGGCCCTGCTAAATTCTCTCTTCCTGTGCTTCTGTCCTTGCCCAACACCATGGGGAAAGACTTTTACAATAGGGATCAATTCAAATTCTTTTTTTCCTTCAGAGGTATAGGAAGAGTTTAATCATTTTCCACCAGTTACTACTCAAATATTATTCCTAGTGTGGAGTTTTTTATTATTAATATGCTGTAATGTTTATCATTTTAACTTGCCTGTATTGTGAAAATAATCTTTTTTAGAAGGGGAGCCTATGTAGTGGCAACATCAACCAACTGCATTCATGGTGTCCTATTTCTTCATGTTCTCCATGTCCTCAGGAATAGTAAGAATTGACCATTTTACAATTGCTGAGATAAAATAAACCAACCTAATTTGGAGAGATAGATTATATTGACAACATCAGCCTCCAGAACATGTTTGATTGCAGTCCCCTGTGGCTACATCAACTTATCGACCTGTAGGCTCTCTGTCCATTTTATGTCAGTCAGAAAGCAGGGCAGTTTACTGGAGACTGAGGTCCAAAGCTCAGGCTCTTCTCTGTCATTGTCAGATGGGATTATTATTTTAGGGGAAAAAAATGGTTGAATGGTTACTGACTTATTTCTTGGAAAACTATCAGTTCCACTGCATAAGTCACAGTCTGTTTGAATTGTAAGGATTGTGCTTTTCAGTTATTCAAAGCATCATAGCTCCTTTTTAAATTCCTCTTGGGGACCTCAGCCATGCAAATACACATTTGAATAATGTTCTAATTGTTGTATGTTCTTTCTGGTTTTTGAGTGGAAAATGAGAGCTTAAACCTGTTCAACTCAGCTTCAGATTTAAAAAAATCGTGTCCTTCCTTGGCCATGAGGGGTGATACTGCTGGTGCTTGTCAGAGCTTTGCTGTCAAATGGTTCAGCAACCATAGCTCAGGCCTGTATGGTGTTCTCCTGGAAACAAAACTCAAGATAAGAGGAGGTTAATAATTTATAATAGGGTCCACTATTATGTTTTATGGTTATAGATTAAATAAGGAAAGCACTTATTTTTCCTAGAGTAGGTAAGCTGGGTTGTCTGGCATGCAGTTTTCACAGTTTGTACTGTAGCCAAAGGGGGAAGTGTGTGTGTGTGTATTTACAGACTGCAGAAGGAACCCTTTTGGAATGTAGGTGATGTAACTTACATGCTCAACAGAATTTCTGAATGAGGTTTGGTTTTTTAATTACCTCTCTGTCACATAAACTATTAGGTATCAGAGAAGATAGGGTTGTGAACTTCCAAGACCTAGGCAACAAAGTCAAATGTTGAAAAGATCATTGGACATGAATAGATTGAAGTACTTTTGCACCTCTTTCTACTAATCTGTAGTTTAAATGAAATCTACACCTTTTATTTAAAAAAACCCCAAGATCTGCTACATTGATTTTCAAATATATTCTTACCTCCTACCTTCTCTGTCCTCCTCCACTTCCCTCTCCCCCAACCCTCACGGCAGCAATTAGAACACTTAAGGTGACTTCTCAGAATTTAGAAGGTAAAATCGACGTGCTTTGGTTGGCATTATAATTTATTTGAATGTCATTGGTACTAGCATTGGACTTATCCTTGCACACTATTGTGCTCCCTCACATTGTTCCTGGTAATTGCTGGGATGCGTAGGAAAACGTGGAGGCATGCAGCTCTCTTTGTGCAGCTGACAAACAGCTTTGGAAAAGATCATTGTTCTTACAGGTGAGTGAGAAAAACACAGCTCATTCAGTCTTAATGGAGCTCTGGATGTGTTTCAGGTAGGGAAGAAATGAAATCCAGTGGGTGCTCTTTTCCACCCCCCTGACTAATGCCTGGTGCAGGACTGTGCTGAGCTGAGATCCTCCTGGGAACAAAGGAGGAGTGAAGACTCTTAAAGGCAGTTTTGTGCTGCCTGCACAGAACGGTGAACAAAGACTTGCTAAAGACAGTACCCTCTTATTGATGGCAGATTTCCCTGCTGGGTTGCATTACTTCTTGAATTATTTCTTAACTTTCTACCAAAAAAGGATGGAAAACTTTGTTTAAATGCAGAAGACTTATGTATGTGATATTAGTATGAGGATGCAAAACTAGTGCAGAAGGAAAATATATTTTTGAAATGTTGCTATTTTATTTTTTTCCTTGGATCAGAACTTGGAATGCCACATGTGGGCTACTTTTATAATGCTGTATGCAAAAACTAAATGGATTTTATAAATTTGATTTTGTTAATATATATTGAGATAATATTTTATATATATTTTGAGGAAGTGTATGTAATACATTATGACCAGCATTTGCTATCGAGGTGTTGCCGTATTTTAGTGGTAAAAAAGCAAGAAAGGTTGATATGACTTCCTTTATTTTTAAAAGAGGGTTTTCCCTGTGTGGCATTCTCATTTTTCCCTAACCTTTTTCTTGCTTATTTTAGAAGAATTCAAAGAAAAAAATGAGTGAGAATTATATGACATAATTTACTGAGGATAATGTTTTAATGTTTTGTTGCAGAAAGACTCCATGAAAGATGACAGAAGAAGTTATTGTTATTGCAAAGTGGGATTACACTGCACAGCAGGACCAAGAACTTGACATCAAGAAAAATGAGCGTCTTTGGCTATTAGATGATTCTAAGACATGGTGGAGGGTAAGAAACGCAGCCAACAAAACGGGATATGTGCCATCAAATTATGTGGAGCGAAAAAACAGCTTGAAGAAAGGTTCTCTGGTTAAAAATCTAAAAGACACGTTGGGTAAGTCCTTCTGTATTTTGGAGTAAATTTAGTAGACTTGATGAGTTTCAGGTTGGGAATGCAACGTAGATATAATGGTTTTTTAACATGCGTGTTTGGATTGTCTTTATGCTTAGGTTGAGGTGACGTGGTGGGTGGATGATTGAGGCAGGAAGAGACAGAGGGTGTGGATGGAGAATCATGTGTAAAAATCTGTAACATGTTTTCTTGCATCACATCCAGCAGAAAAAGATGTTACTTTTGTTTCAGTTTGTCAGAGGTTGTGTATTTTCAGTGGCTGAAGAGCTGTGATTTTCATACACATATCAACTGCTGAATCCTCTCCTTTCATGCCAGCTCCACTCACTTGAAAGATGAAGGATGTAAACTGGATTGTTCAGCATAGGTATCACAGCCAAAGCTAAATCACTCTATGAATGGGCTTTTACAGTGTGGCTATGTACAGAGCCAGGGGTTAAGTTTCTGTGGTCCAAGGTGTTCCATCAACTTCCAAGTCCTTAAATATGTATTCTATTTTATACTTGCACAAAAAGTCTTCACAACAGTCTATAATACATATAAAATAATCTAGCTTTGAAAAATTTTATGTGTATTTTAAAGAAATCTATTTGAAGTCAAGTGAAATTTTTCTTTTCTCTTTGATTTTTAAGGATTGATTAAAAAGGACTTTGCAAATGGCTAGAAAAGTTTATAAACATAGTGGTAAGTTGTTTTATGCCAGGAAAACCTACTAGTGGTATTTTAGGATGTTATGAATAAAACAGAAACAGGCACATTAGAAATGTTTTGAGGGGATTTCTTTTGCTTCTGTTTTGGTTTTTTGCCTGTGTTTTATGAAGTCTTACATAGGGAAAACTTCTGTTGCAGACTGCTGTACAAAATGACTCTTCAACAGAAAAATTGGGATTTGGGATTGGGCTTACTAAAAAGCTAAAAGGTTCACTTAAAAATAACATAGCAATAGCTTATGTAGGATTATCCTGTGCCAATGTTGTTTCTAACAGGTTTGGTTTCTTAGTCACTCCTTCATTACCATGTCTTCCACTGCTGAGTTGTCATAAAGTACATGGAAATTGAGGACTACAGGACAGGTAGCAGGCAAACAAAGTTATCGTAAAATTTACCATGGTGATATTTAGTACCATAGTCCTTTCTACAGATAATCTCCAAATATATTGATTACAGTGCCAGGAAATGTGATTATGCCTTTTCAATGATTAGTGTGGTTAAGATCGAAGTCCCAGTTGTGACTTTAAGCTCCTTTTATATAGATTGATGTTGTTTAAAATATAAACTTAATGTATGTATTTTGTCTGAAAGGTACCTTAGTAAAAGGATTGCAGTTCTGTTGTAGTAATATTTCAAGTGTTTATGTAAAATGTGGGCAATATTTGCTTAATGTAAGCACATTTTTATTTATGTCCAACAGAAATCTATTTAAGTGAAGGAATAGAGGTGTGTCCTGGCATGTGTATGTTTATCTTTTCAGTCTTAACTTTAAGCTGCATGGTGCAGGGTGCTTCCCTTCACTCTGGTGATGAATGATGAAAAGGCATAAGAAAAAAGCTTGGTGGTTTCATGCCTGAGCCACCCCTAGTGTCACATCTTCCAAGCCTCAGCCCTTTGCACACACCTACATGGGTTTTTAAGTTCTGCAGCACTGTTATGATAATTTACTCATTCCCTGTTCCCTTTCTAATGGTTTTCTCTGTGTGTTTGTTCAGCTGAGGCTGAAAGTGCCTTATGATGGAGTCTGGCTTTTCATGTGCTGTGACCACACTTACCTGGTGAACATCCGGAGTGTAAAGCACCTCTCATGCTCTTTTAAGCTTATACATCCTGTGACAGTGAGAAACTGCCTAAGGCATACCTGACTCACAAATTGATTCAGAATATTCTTAGCATCCACCCAAAAGAGCTGGTGCCTAGGAGTATTCTTTTTTAATAGTTTAGGTGCTGTGAACTCCTTACCATAATGAAACATATGTGTGCTGTGCACCATGTATCTGTACAATTTTTTTTACCTCTCTTGAATCAGAGTCCTCAACTAAACTATAGTCTTTAAGCCTTTCCTGTCTTGCTGTACAGTAATTTCCCATTCAGAACAAGCAGAGCATGTGTCCTTCCTTAGAGGATCCATTGTTCTGAGAGGCCATCAAAAATGCACTCCTTCTTTTTAAACAAAGGCTTGCAAATTGCAAGACTGATGCTTCATCTGCTGAAACAGCTTTTGGAAGTTTTGCTTCGCCCCGTGAAGCAAGTTCTTAAGTTCTCTCTGTACAAATATGTCTAATGTATCATCAGTCCTGCCTCTCCAAGGATCACAAGAGAATTCTTATTAAGATACCTCCTAAACCAGCACAGTTGGGAATGATGGTCATAAGTATTAGTCCTTAAACCAAATCTGTTTCTAGCTTTGATCTTGAAGCTACTACCAAAATATCAGGTACTGAACTTAAAAAAATCCAACAAAGTCTCACTTAGTAGTCTGTTAATAATTAATCATGAGTCTTGTGAAGTCTCAGGAGAGAAACAGCAGACTCATAGCTACTTCCAGTGACGTACCTGGACCCGCCTTTCATAATTGTGTTGCTCAAGCAAACGGTTGTTCCCATGGAGATGCACTTTTCCCTGCCTCTTCCTTAATAGATTACATTTCCTTGTGTTAAAAAATAAATTCATCTGAAAGCATTTTTGTCATGCAAATGATGCCATGTGTTGTCTGTGTGATTACCTGTAGCTATCTGCCACTCTGGTGCTTATCCACAGTAATTACCGGTGCTTGATTTATACTTTTATATTCAATAAATATGAAAAGTGCCAGCCATAGTTCAAACTGTGGCAGGCCCATAGGAGCTATAACTATTTAATTAGTAGTTCCCCTCGTTTGCTGTTGAAGATGCATCATCTGAATAGTTGTTCATCTTTGGCAGTCTGTGTTCTAATGAAACTTTATTCCACCAGTTATGTTGATGTCTTGTACACAAAAACCAAACTACACCACAGAAGTTTACTACCTTTTCAAAGTTGCCTTTATTGGGAAAACTTAAAATCTCATCAGAGAATGAAGTCATGCTTGTTTGATACTAAAAACTCATTTTCCCAGAACTGTTGACTGTCATTAATTATATCTCACCCTTTGAATATTTTATTAATAGAGCCCTATCAGCTTTACTGTTTTTTGGCTTGGGGTTGGTGGAAGGTTGATGGACGTGTGGGTACGAATAGGCAGCTTGATGTTTTAAAATACCAGCCCATTTTTAGCAGTGTCTTAAGTATTCTTTAATTTCCATTTTATTTCAGTATTTTTTGAAAAGAATATCAAATAAAATGTGTTCAGAGACAGCTCTCCTAAATGTGTTGGGTGCTTATTAAAATGCTGATTAACACTTGTTTAGCATATGTTCATTAAATCAGTTCCTTGTGGACTGAAAAACAGCTCACCCAAAATCTCAAATGACCCCAGAAATTTCTGAAGTGATACTTTTGAATCATCCTATGCCTTTTTACAAAACAATAGCCTTTTCTACACCATTCACTTTGTCTTTGCCTTTTTAAGGGCTTGCTCTGAATATTCTACTGAATCTTCTTTTAGTCTGGACATTAGGGAATTTTCTGTAACTTCTAACTTTCCTTAAATTACTTGAAGAAACTTTGAGTCTTGTAATTCTTCTATTGATGGATGTCTGGTTTTGTCATTTTTCTGTTTGATATATACTATTTGTGTCTTCTTAAATCTCTTTCTTGAGTGAAGTCTAATGACTATTCAGCTACAATGGTCTAGTTTTAATTATGGAAATATAGTGTGTAGGCCACCTATTGAGTATTTTAAATGATTCATCTTCTCATTCCCCTTTTTTGTCTTAACTGAGTGATACTGCAAGTAAAAAGTTAATGGTAATTTGGCCATTTCAAATTGCTGTCTTCTGTTTGCTCATAGTGAATGAAATCTGGTAATTATTACTGTTCTTAAGGCAAAAGCCAGCTTCCATGCCTGTGATTAAAATTTCATCTTCATTCATTATAATGAAGTTTAAAATAGTTTCCTTTTGCAGTATTTCTTTTTCAGGGAGGGTAATTTTTATACATTTTGAATAAGTCTTACTAAGCAAGAGACCTCCAGCATGCATCTTTTAAACTGTAATTTTCTGTAATGTAATTCTTCCCATGTGCTGGGGGGTGGAAAGGAATTCCCATATCCATTTGGTTGGAGTGGGTGTTTGCCAGCACCACCCCCAGAGCTGCCTCTGAGTGTAACTCCACGGGTTTCCCCTTCTGCAGCAAAGATGATCTATGCCTGCTGGCTTGTCTCTGTCATGCCAAACAGAAACCTTATCTAAAGGAAGCCAAAATAATTGAGAAGTCAGTTGTTTGTGTACTCAAAATAAAACTTCTACATTTTTTCCATCCTTTTGCAAGTCATTTTCCTGGCAGCAGCACAACTCCCCAGGCAGCAGCGTGCCATGAGTGACTGAAGCGTGTGATCCAGCAGCAGGGTGCCATTTTCGTGGGAATCCATGATTTTCTGAATGTTACTGGTTTTGCTTCACATCCAGCACTGCATATAGGCTTTTCTTACAGGTTTCTGGTCTTGTTCCCTTTAGTGAACAAGTACATAAGAAACCTTGAGGACATTTCTGCTCTCTTCTTGGTGTGGGATTTTGAACAGATGCCCTGCAAAAGAAAATGGTTTTATAAAAGGTATGGAAAGAGAGATTGGACAGCAAGAATATAGGAGAGGTGTTTGCAAATCTGTAGGGACAATAGAAATGGATGAGTTTTGGTGGTGATGGCAAGTAACAGTAACCTTGTTAACGTTTCACAGAGGTGTTTGAGTTGCATGAGAGACTTTTTAAATGGCTCCTTTATTAAGCTTCTGGAAGTCTGCAAAACTTTTCAGTAACTTTTTAGTTTTAATTCACTCAGTGTGCCAGATTTGGAAAGTAAGAATTGCCAAGCAAAGTGTAATATAGAGAAGCCAGTCCTTGCTTGCATCAGTGTTCCTAGCACATTATTTCTGAAATATTAGGAGTGTCCAGGAGTATTTCCTGTGTTTGTCAACCCCTGGGGTGTGTGTCTGCATGGCTCAATCTGTAGCTCTATGCAGCAGTCCCTGAATGCCATATATACTGGCACTTCCAGAAATTAACAGTTTTATATCTGCTCCCTCTCCCCAGTTATTTTTATGAAAATGCTGGGTTTTTTTCAAATTTATAACTTCATATTTTCCCATTTTAGAGGTACTTAGTACCACTTTCTCGGTGCTCTTTTGGAAATTGACCAGGAAGTTAGCTCATGTTTCTTTGCAGAGTCACTGTCTAGTAAGAAGCAGAAATGAGGAATTGGTTATTCTTTAATGCAATGTTTCCTTTAGCAATGGAAAACTGTTCCTCTTTACTGTTAATTAAGAGACTTGGTGTACTTCCTTTTTACATAGAAATATTTCAACTCGGATTTAAACTATTACCATCATAGTTCTGTATAACATGGTTGTGAAGTCTCATTCTCCAATTAAATTATCGATATTTAAGTTCTGGTGTGTGTGTTATTGGCCTTTTTTTTTTTTTTTTTTTTTTTTTTTTTGCTTGTTTGCTTTGGTTTTGAGGATTTTTTTCTTTTTAAAAATATCTTAGTGATCCGATTTTGGTAGTTCTGATGTGGTACATGTGGTAGATTTAATTGTATAAGGTGGCATTTTGACATTCATCAGATTGCTTCTAAATCTTGTTTTAAGTATTGAAATTTGATTACTGAAGTCTTTCACTGGTGAAAGTTAGTTATGTAACTCTAATGTTGTGAGTTTTAGCTAAATGTTTTCCAGTTCTTCCACACTAGTTTTTAAAAGTGTAATCATAAGAAATATGCGCAGTATTTTTGGCACAGTCAGAGCACTAAATTGAGTCTTCCATACTCTTTGCTTGATGAATTTGTTTGTTTATCGGTGACCTGCCTGAGCCTCATGAGCTGCAAGATCACAGAAAACACATTAAATTTGTAATATGACCAAGTAACAGTTTTGAAAATATTTCTGTTAGTTCTTACTTAGTTATTTCCAATTCTGATGTTCTCTGGACCCCATAAGGATGTAAAATTTGCTACAGAATGAAAGAATGGTGGAAATAAAAATAAATATGGTATCACTGTATAATAAGTACACTGTTGTATAGTACAGCCTCTTAAGCCTTATACAGCTCATGTTAATAAAAATAGGTCTACCTTACAAGACAAACAGAAGTTATTTTTAATCTCTTTAGAACTTCAAGCTCCCAATGGTTTTGGCCTTTCTTGTCACAGACCTGTGAGAAATGCTAGTCTTTCCATTCAAAAACCAACATCTAGTAAAGTTGGTTTTAAAAAGTAAATAACTTCCTACAGTATATAGCTACTTGCCAAATTATTTATCACATATAAAAATTCCTAAGAAGGAATTACATGAAGTTTTTGTTTAGCCAAACATCTCTAACTGAAATTAGAGTAAAATCAATCCCCTCATAGGAATTCAGCAAAAATAAAAGTATTTTTTCTGTGTCACTTATTGTTGCTTTGAAGCTTTCTAGCTTGTCAGAAAATGTGGGCATGACAGTAGTGGCATGTCTGTTGTGTCTCTTGGAGGACTGGATGAGGGTAAGTTATCTCTATTTGCACTTTAAAGGAGTTGGCATACAGGAATTTAAGTTCAAATTTAGGGAGAGGAAGTAGTGGAAGTGTTTATATACAGCACAAATTCTTGCTCAATTTCCTGGAATCCTAGAATAGCTCATTTCATGGTTGAGTTTGTTCAACAAAAGCACTTTCTCTGCTGTGCTTCATCCTGCTTTGTAGTTGCGTTGCTCAAAATAAGCATGTTTGTTAGTGAGACAGTGTGGCAACAGTGGTGACTCCTCACCAGGGATGAAATTGAGGAACATGGTTTTGTGGTAGTGAGAGAAGTGATGGGAACTCCTTTTAGGTGTGGTGTCTTTAGTTTTGGGGGAAAAAAAAGCTGTAACAATTGCATTTCTTCCATATTCACAGTAATCATTGTGGTTACCTAGATTGCTGAGAAAGGAGAAATGAGAGATGTTCACAATGATTTCAAACAAAGGGAAGAGATTTCTTCCATTCCAGAGCTTGTGGAGTTAGGTGCTGGCAGTGCTGATGCCACTGGAGTGGTAGCAGATGATTTGTATAATTAGTAATTCAAATGCTTTGCTGCTTTCTGGAAATATATCTGCCTCATGATCATCATTAAAACCTGGACTTAAAGCAGCAGTTTCACTTTATTGGTGATCTTTGAAGATATGGAGTCATACTCAATAGCAGTAGTTTTGCATGTGGAAAATGACATAAGAACATACTGATGACAGGGTAGAGTCTGCTTTCTCACTGAGATACATAATGGCAAAAAATATATTAATTTTGAATTAGCATTACTATAGTGTGTTAAAATATTTTTCTAGAACGTGAAACAAAACTCAGAAATTTATGGTTTTGGACCTTTTGTACACCTGCAAATATTTAAATAATTTTAGTATGCGTATCAACTGTGTCCACTGAAAGTAACATTAAAGGAATCCAAGTCTCTGCTTCATGAAACTAAAATTAGACTTTCTAAAAAATACTGTTATAATTTCTGAAGAAATATCTGCTTGAGAAGGAAAAAATCTGAAGTTGCAGAGCAGACTAATGCAAAACAAACAAACAAACAAAACCACAACGAAAAACCCCAATGAAAATTAAACACAAACTTCATGCCTTTTAAAGAGCTGAAAGCAAAGAATTTTGGTGATTATTCTGGAGAACTCAAGGTACAGAATAATGCTGCTTTTCTTGCTTGATAAGAGTTTTTCTGCTGGTTGTATGCACTAGGCCCTTTGTCTGTTCCAAAGTGAAAAGCCAAAAGCAGCAGTGAATGCAGAACCTGAAGCTTCTTGCATTGCTAGCCTGTAATGGTTCAGAAGTTTGCTTTTTTCTGTTTACAATTGCATGTATTGTATTCTGCTGAAGTTTTAGCTTTATTGGGGTAGATTATTTATTGAGGTAGATCATTTAAAGGATGTGCTGCTCCAAGAATTTAAAACAAATGTATAACAGAAACCATGATGTGTGCTACCCTTCAGCAGATTTTTCTACTGTGATGGCTGCAGTAAAATGTTGTAAGGTGAAGGCATAAAGAAATCCTCCTATTTTTAGTCTATATTGAATGAATAAATTTGTTCTTTGTGTTGTGTTAGAAGTTTTATCTAATAGGTATACTTTTTTCCCCCTTTCCCTTGAAGACTGTGTGTGTGTGTTTGGTGGTACGTTGACATTTACAGATCGAAGAACAAGACTTCATTTTATTCATAATTATGTGTGAAAAGATAAAAGGATTACCTTAATTCAGTGTGGCTGTGTGTACTGATGTCTTGGTATTATTTCCCTCAATTGTCACCTTGGAGGACCCTTGGTTTTGCACCTCTCTGAGCCAGTTTTATTTCAACCTGTAATGTCTGGCCTTAAAGCAAGCCCAAAAATTACCTCCCAAGGTAGTTTCACAGCTCACTGTTAGAATCACTCCATTGCCAGTAGCTCTTCCTATGCCCTGTTCCAGCTGTGGAGGCAGTCTTTTACTTTCTTAGCATTAAAAGTTTGTGTCTGAACTCTCAACTCTTTTGATGTTCCATTTTTACACGGAATAAAATACTTCAGGCGTTCTGCTAATTATGTCTCTTCTTCTGAACCAGTGAAAATAGAGTATGTTTTTTACCAAGTACTGTCTTGTACCGGAATCATTGCATTGTGTTCCCTTCTGTCTTCCATACCCTCAGGTTCCTGGGAGAACTGAAGTTGGCTGAGGCAGCAGAACTGGGGCTGCAGTGTGTGGGTCACTGCATTGCACCTATCTGCCTGGGTTGGGCTTTCTCCATAAGAACTTATTTGTGGGGGTACATGCATTTGTGTGCTCTGCATACTGTCCTCCCCTTTGGCTTCACGTCCTAGCACATGAAGGTGGTAGCAGAGCGAAGAACCAGATGACAATAGCTGAGCTATTGGAGGTGCTGTGTACCTTGTTTGGTGTGTGGAGCTGGGTCAGCATTCTAAAGACCAAGCTAAGGTAACTGGCAAAAATCAATAGCCTGTGTATGTACTCTCAGGGACACCATTTTCCAAGGAATTCCAGTGACTCAAAGGACAAGAGATTTTTCAATACAGGGGTGACAGTGGCTGTGCTTTCTCCCACCTTAGAATCATCAGGGAATTCTTTTCCTTCAGACGTGGCTATTTCCTTCAATATGCAGCCCTGAGTAATTCTTTCAGCATTACCAGATGGATCTTTTTTTTTTTTTTTTTTGGTGGCCTTGGGCTGTCTTGAGGTTTAATGTTCCAGAGTATTTTGAAGTATTAATTTGGTTTTTTTTTTCTCTCTGTGTGTTTCTACTTCGGTTCCATTGCTTTCTGTTTCTCAGGTTTCTGGAAGGCCTGAACAATATGTGGCTACCGTGACACATTCTCACACCATGCGAACAGAGTTTGTAAATTAGCGTTCACACCAAAAGAAATTGGACTTTGCCTTAGAATGTGTAACAGAAGGTTTCCTTCAATTTTCTGAGTCTCAAAAGTGTTTTGCTTTGTGGAGTCTGTCCATAAAGCAGGAATTGACGTGCATTCAGTGTATGCAGATATAAAGCACAAAGCTGCTATACTGGAGAGAATGCCCACCTCTGTTTTAAGGGGAAACATATAAACATATGTTTTTTGAGAGTTGCTTCAGTGCGGAATGTGATTGTTTACTGACAAGTCATTTTTGTGGTCTTAGCAAGTGTGTTTGGACAGACACCTCTCTTAATGGCTGGCCAGCTCGGTCAGGTGGACATTTAGGGGTGCTTGTTCTAATAGATGACTATTTGTAGCTGTATTTTGCACTAGAAATTGATTTAGGACTTAGGCTGTAGACTGTCTAAATTGTATGCAATCATTGCCATCACTCCTGTTTGCAGTCTTTGGGATTTTGTAAATTAAAGAAAATGGAAAGTGAAAGAAAAAAGAAAGGGAAAATGTATTTTGATGTAGTAAAAATGTTCTTGTACATGGGCTCTACCAGTTTACTAACCAACCTGTGAGATATTTTTTTAATTGTTCATTCAGGAAAAGATTCTCCAGGACTAGAGATAAATTTATTACTTTATTATTACTCTATAGTTATTGAGTTTAAATCTACAAAAGAAATTGTTTTGGTTTGTGTGTGAGTTATGGGGTTTTGTGTTTTGGCTGTGAGGACTAAACCTCAGAGGAGATGGGCTGTTTTGTTAAGTGAGCCATTTCATCCTGTTACTTCCCCTTCAGAGATGGAGAGGCCTGGCTTTGTGTATGTAATTGCAAATAACCCGAGAGCCCTTGATTAATGGAGCTACATGCATTGGAATTCAGAGAGGAAGTTAGTACAGAAAAGATGGCATTTAGTTTGCTTTCCTCTTCCTAAAAGGAGCTTACAAGAAAACTGCAGTATCTATGACAGACTTCTAAGGATTTTTGAGGTTTCCAAAGAAAAACTGTAATAAACATCTTGTATTTTCTTGTAACCCTTACTTAGTGTTCAAAAACGTTAACATAGTATAACATGGGGGGCATTCTGGCCTTATGGTAGAATTACTAAGGCTTTACATCATGCATATTGGTATGGGTCAACTGGAATAAAACACAGTAAGCTCCAAGAGTAGATGACTGTTGTACTTTCAGGAGGGACTGTCGTGAGCTTTTTGATGCTGACATACTGCCCTTTAGCCAGTATTTGGATCATTGTCCTCTAATGCATTTCTTTGAGTTGAGGAGCTGTAAAATTGCTGCTTTGTAGTTTCTCTGTTCAGGTTTGGGCTTGGTGATCCAAGCTTCAGTCCCTGTCTGTAACATCTATTACGTCTTTGCTTTTCAGATACAGAATTGAGAGCAAATTTGAGCATACAAGAAGTGAAAAGACTAAGTTAGAGCTATAGTTACACATGTCTAAAATAGAATGATTCCATCTTGGTTATTTGGAAGGGTTTTTAAATTGGAGGGTTATCATCTTGCATTCAGGATAGACTACTTTGTACTTGCGGTATTTTTTTTTCAATTTCTTTTTAATTGAGTGAGTTTGTGTTAGGAAGTCCAGTTTGTATCCTGGGTTGCTCTGTGCACCTCTTTTACCTCATATAAATGTGAGATAGCGAAGTATAAATTATCTTCCCAGCTAGTGCTGGAAGGGGAGAGAGGGAACATAAACTGTGATATACTTTCTGAGGGACAGGGGTATATATTGAGGTAGACAGTTTGGAGCATCTCATGCATATTAGTGATTTCTTTGTCAATATCCTCTGTTAGTCTTTGTGAAGGAGAGGCAAAACAGTATGTAGCTTTCCCTTCTCTGCATCAAGGGAACAGAAAGCAATGGGAAATCCTAGAGGGCTACTGTGCCTTGTCCCCCCACTTTATAAATACATTCTTAGAATTATAGGGCTGCCTTAGATTTAAGGTAGTTCTGGTTATATTCTCTCATCAGGACATCCTACAAAATCAAGATAGCATCATTTATAAGATTACAAATTAGGTGGAAGTATTTTTATTTGTATTTGAAAGCAGAGACTGCGTATTTAAAGCCAGCAAGCTTCAATTTAAATATGTAGAGAGAAATTGGAATGGTGGGCCTTGAGAAACCCCATTCATTTTATATACCTTCTATTTGAGACCAAGACAGCTGTTTTCCTATTATATAGAGGGTTTAAAATCTCAAGACCATTTAAATTTGCCTAGCAAGTCTTCTACTTCATCTTGCCCCTGTGGTAAGAACATACATGAGTCAGTTTATGGAAGCCTCCAGATCGCATGTTTGTCTCTGTCCACATATGTCCCTGTATTACATCTTTTGCTCTAAATGCTCTGGGTACAGAAAACTCAGTGTCTGATACTGGAATTTGAGTGTACCTTTCCTAATAACAGATAGGCATGTGTAGCACAGTGTAAATTACAAGAATTAATGCAGTAGTTGTTTTTAATACAGTTGTTGAGTCGATTTCTTCACAGAAGCCTCCAGACCAAATGGTGTTTGATGCATGGAAAACTGTGACACTACTTTTTCCTGTATTTGAAAAGCAGTGATAAAGCAGCCTGGTTGTCGAAATGTCAGAGTTTCACTTTGACATTTAGATAAGAGTTTCCATTTTCTGATTTGTTCTAGTGTGGCTTTTTTTGTTATTGAGCTTCTTAGAGAAGATACAAAAAGTCATTAATTGAGCTGTAAAGCTTCATTTCTGTATCACAAATGCAGTTGAAGATTTCTGAAATTTATAGCAGTGTCCTTTAAAGAGTACTGTTGATGGATAAGTTGCTTCTAAAACACTGACTGTCCCATATGGATCTTGGCCTTTGAACATTTTCTTGGAAACTGGACGTGTAGGTGGAGGGGGAGAAGAAGGAGTGGGAAGTTGCAGTCTGAAAATGTGCAGAAATGTTTGATTTTTCTTTCTGTATAACAGAAGAAACTTCAGTCTGCTGAATTCCTTAGTAATAAAGAAGCAAAGACAAGTTAATTTGAAATTATAAAAGTTATAATAAATAACAAAACTAAATGAATGTCTGTTTTGAATATTCCAGCTGTCAAGAAGTTGTGTTTATCTCTGTACTGAGTGAATGAATTACTTAATTTACATTGCATTATGGTGGGTTTTTTCCTGAAGAATTTTCCTGAAAAGCTAATTGCTTCTTTCTTAATACAATTTTTGGTTTCTTTTAAAACAGACTCTGAATACTTTGCACACTTATTAACTGTATGCATTAATATGCAATATAATTCATTGCCACAGTATTCAGAGATGAATAACTTATTTGTTAAACAAGAAAGGATCATTGTTTTTAACTACATCTGTATGAAGTCAGAAGGAATTGCAATTTTGTTAGAAGAAACAAGAAAAATGTAAAGTATCTTAAATAAAGATTGGCTAAAATGTTAAATATTACTTCTAAATAAAAATTATTTTTGAGAATTTGCTTGTTTCTGCTGCATCTTACAGAAACACTTGATTAGTAAATTGAATGAAAATTTTTGGTTGCCTTGTCTTTGAAGATTTTTAAAACATGGAGAGGTGTTCTGTAAAATGTGATTTAATGTTTGGGGGAACTAAAACATATCTCAGTTTCAGCTGAAATTTTTTTCTTAACTTTTTATATAACTCTCTGAAATTAGCAGAAATTATTTAAAAAAATTTTTTTTTTGCTCTAGGTATTTATATTGGGAGTTCTCTTAGTTAATTTGTTTGACTTCCTCAAGTTAATAGCCTCAAACTTCTCAAACTTGTTATCTTGAATCTTTTAGCTCTTTAATGGAAGTTATTTTAAAATATAATAATAAGATTAAATTTTTCAGCACTCTGGAGTGCTTTGTTTCAGTTTAAATTGTAATGCGGTTACTTTAAAACAACAAAACCCATTGCTATAAAAAAACGGGTTAAAATGGAAATATTTCCATTAAAAATGTACTGTACTCATGTTCTTTGCATGGCTTCTATGATTTTATGGGGTTCTTTGGGTTTTTTTTTTATAACCATAAAGCAAGTGGTACTGTTAAAAGCATTTTACTCTAGAGGGAGGGTACCTAAATTAAAATGCATTAAAATTTGTATGAAAAATTTTACAAGTAATAGCTTTGTTGTTTTGGGTATTTTGTTGGGGTTTTTTGGTGGTTTGTTTTTGTTTTTTTTTATTCAGAGGATAATGGCCAGTAATATTAAAAAAAAAATGAGTTACTGGATAAGTCCTATTTCCAATGAAAGATCTTTTTTTTAATTCTTTTTTTCCCATAAATAAATTTTCAAATGTTTGTGTTAAGTTTTAAACCCATGCTTTGACAGCCCGTTTGAGAGTTGTGGGTGTACGTGTGTCCTTTTTAGCTCTGGTATCATCTTCTGTGTTTTGGCTAGGTGATACAGCATAATTTAGTTTTTTAATTTAGAAAAAGCTTGTTGTATTTGTAAATAGATTATGAGAGAGAGTACCTCTTGGTATTTGATGCACTATTATTTCAAGATATCTCTTTGACTCTTATCTTGGTCAAGGTACTTTTTTTGGCAACTTACAGCTTTGTAGTAATATATAATAACTGATGGAAAACCAATTTCAAACATAAAGTGCTGAATACATGATAGAAAAATTAGTTCTGACTTGTTATGATAAAAAATCTATTAAGATATGTAAATACAGTAATAGATGAAAATGTACAAATAGTTGGCTTTCTAATTGCTGTGGGGAGAACTAACAGCTTTACACAGCAGCATTCATTTTTATATTTCCAGCTGCATATTTAGACTTAAAACTGTCTTCTCCAGCAGTGATACAGGATATTTGAAGAACACCACTTAGTAGAGCTCTAGTCCCTTAAAGAGAAAGTAGTTTTCAAAACTCAGTTGTATTGAGACACTTTTATTGGTTTTGCAGTGTATTCTATAATTTAAAGGTCACTTCTGGAGGACAGTGTCCTTCCTTAATTGTTCTTGATATTTGAATGAGAAGTTATTGGAGGATTCTTAAGGAGTTGTATCTATTACATTTAGTGGTATGATCTTTTTCACTGAGTTATGAATTAAGGAATTCTGTTTTGGAAATTTATTGTTGCACTTATGATTTCTCAAAGCAATAGTTTTCTTGTATTAGAACATTTTTCTGAAAGGGTTTTTGGGTTTTTTTTGTCCTGTGATTTTGATCTGATGTGCAGGTAAGCTGCAAAAAATATTTTTGCCCATCATTTATGTATTAAATTTATGTATTAAAATCAGAGAAGGTTTTAGAAAAGGTAGATTGGGAGAATTCAGATGACACTAATTTCACTTGCCAGCAGTTTCTCAGAAACTGTCATTTGGTACTGAATGATGTTTTTTGTATGCAGAAGATGGAAGAATGGAAAAGACACTAATATCAAATCAAAAAACAGTAATATCAAATCAACTGTAGACAAGGTCAGGTATCAAATCAACTTAAAAATCCTTTAAAAATGAAATACAACTGTATTTGGTCTAAAGTTAAGCTACATGTGTGATTTTACAAATTTAGGGAGAAGTCTTGGGAAGGGGATGCTAGAGAATTTGACTGTGTATACCTTTAATGTTTGGATAAAATTCATCTTGAGCAGAACTTAATAACTGTAAATATGGATAAGCCTGTTCTTTCAACTCTGGGGATGATAAAATGCAGTTAAAATACAAAATGTGGTCACTCATCAGTTTCAGACAAGGATACCAGCTTGCAGGAACATGAAAAGACTTGTCAAATAAAACTTCGTAAAATTAGGAGGTTGTCTGTTTTGTAAATTGGCTTTTTCTAGTAAAGGTAGTGTAGAGTATTAAACCATAATTAGCAAAGCGAATACAAACTTTTACTAGTGGCAAAAAAATCCCTTTCTATGCAAGTGTTATGTATGTGTTTGATAAAGTATGTTTTGAGATAATGTTTTAAATATAGTTAAACTTGTTTGTGCTAGGAACCGATTTTTGTAGAGGTTGTAGCTCTGCTGCCTTGTTTCAGTGCCATCACTGAAGGCAGGAGAGAGAAATCCTTTTAGTTTCAGCAGGAGGAGGCTGGGCAGTTGGGGCATCTGTGCTGTCTGACAGGCAGCCAAGCTTTGGTGCAGGAGTGTGGCCAGCATGGCAGGAGACACATGCAGGGGTAGGGGAACTGGCACTGTCTCAGCACCAGGCCAAAGGAGACCGACCAGAAGGAAATTCCACCACTTCGAGCTTTGGGGTTTGGGGGAGCTCAAGACATTTCCTAGGGAAGTCTGAGGATGAGGTGGGAAGGCTGGAAGTGCTGCGGGGAGAGGGAACTGGAGGTGCAAGCTCGAGGACCTTATAGGTGCAATGGAAAGGCTGTCCCAGGGACAAGCTGGTAGTGAAGGGGTGCTTGCACAATGGAAACTTAAGTGACAGGAAGCAAATTCATAGGAAACTGGTCTTCAGCCTGCTGCTCAAAAAACAAGCTATTCTTTAGAGCCGCAGCTGAGCTAGGAAAGGACGACAGCACGAAGTGATGCGACAGGCACGTTTCTGAGTTTCCCTAGGACTAACTGTGGGGCCAGAGGATTTCTTTCACTGTAGAGAGGAGGATTTGCAGTGGGTCCCTTCTCTGGAAATGATGTTAACCAGTTGATTCTCTTTTTTTGTCTCAGTAATATTTCCTAAAAATTATACCCGCTCACATCGCTTGGCAATGTATTTATAAGAGTGAAAATGAACTAATTTACCGTGGGTTACTTGTAGGTTGTGAATAGTGTTACTTCCTGCAAATTGCAGTAACAAAACAGGCTTTCTGCAGCTTTGCAACACTTCTTTTGCTTCCACGCTTCTCTCACTTGAAAGCTAATCTCTTGCTTTAGATTACGCCTTAGGACAACTGTTTTACAAAGGATTATGGCTTCAGGTGAACTGTAACCAACAAACCAGAATAGGAAAAGCGCAGTTGTATTTCATTAGTAGATAGGTTTTCATTAGAACAAAGACAATAAAAAAATGCCAAAACTATGACTGAGATTGCAAGTATATTCAACTTTTCTACATGTGACTCCTGAAGTGCTTGAATGTTTTGTTTTCCATGAAATCCTTTATATGGGTTTCATTCCATTCGGACATAAGAATAGCGAACCCCTTAGGAACAGTAGTAAGTGAACATTTCTGTTAGTAGTGAGTACTGGTAGTGTTTACTCTTCTAGAGATGACTCATGTAGATTGTACTTTTTTTAATGGAGTTGTGTTTTTTGTTATAGATGTATATACAAAGTATATAATTGTCCTGACTTTATTCTTGCTTAGCTGTAACAAGCCATCCTACTAAACTGTATTTTTAGACTTGTTTCCTAAGGAAATGAAGCTTGCACTAGTCATGCTGTCACCGTCAGCTGTCATAGTCCGTCCATCTGTCCATCCTTGATAACTCAGCCAATTTTAGTCAAACTTGACAGACTGGCAGAGATAAACTAACTAAGTTTTCTCCAAGTCTGTGCCTGGGAGAGTCATTGCTAGTGTCCCTCACTGGAGGAGAAGCCAGAGCAACCCTATCTCTTTGCTCTGTCCAGGCAAGGCTGAAAGGCAGTGGGGCACCAGGCATTGTGCTTGGCTGGCCAGCCCAACAAAGGTAGGGAGGATGGCAGCACCAGGGGAGATGGAGTATGCTTTGAAGGCATTTTGGAGATGGCATTGGGGAGCTAGAGATATGAGAAGGACCTGGGGATGTGAAAGCAGTCATACGGTAGGGGGAACGTATTGTGAATGCTGCAGGAGATGGGGGAGGCAGAGGAGGAATAGCTCAGCAGGAGGTATAAGGAGAAAAACAGGAACAGATTTCCTGCATTCTGCTCATGGAAAAACTTGTTTCCTCTTCAGTCATGGACGCAGTTATGCATGTTGCAACCTCACATAAAAAATGATTGTTAGATAATGTGCGTGCTCTTTGCTGTGCCTGACTGCTGATGGGTCTCTGCATAGTTTGTTCCTTTGGTCAAACCAACTGGAAAGTCTTTGGTGCACATTGCTGCTGTTGCAAACGGTTAATCATTACCACACTGTCAGCCTTAAAAAGTTTGTTCACATGAAATGTTAAGCTTAAACTGAAGAACTCCAGTTGTCTTTATTGATAAAAACTTTATTATGTTTCTTTTTTTTCTTAAATTTTCCTGAATTTGTAATGATTTGTGTTTAATGGGGAGGATAGGAAGCAACATTTGAAATGTCAGATGCACCATGGGAAGGTTTTTGAAAAAAGAGGGAATTTGTGAAACTCCAAATGAAAGAAAGTGCTTGAATGATAACTTTTTCCTAAATATTTAGGTACCTTTATCAGATTTCAGTGGGTTTTTTGGAGAAATTTTGGGGTTTTACCTGTTTATCAACAATTTTTTCTCTAGATACTTAAGTTTATGGAATTTTCTTCTCACACTACATCCCCATTTCTCACAGTTATCTCTGTGCTCTGAGTTTCAACTAGTTAGGCCAGCTATTTCATCATCTACTGCTTTTTTTATTAGTTCTTCTGTAATTCCAAGAAGTGTACAGTGTATCTTCATTAGTGAGCAGATAAAAGCCTAAGTTTTTAATCTGGAGGGTTCAATCTCAGTGGAGGGCTTTATGTAGAGTGAATCTATTGAAATACAGTTGCTTGTTTTCCATGAAGTTATAACAAGTAATTTCCCCCCTTTCTTAACAGAATGACCCTTAAGCTGTGTTTGTTTATATCACTATAATTTAATGTTCATTAGTTCTGAGACATCCTTGTCTTTTTGGTTAAAAATGATCTCTAAACTTATGAAAATTTCCAGTCTTGGCAGAGATCACAGCCTGACCAGCTTCTGATTAGTGCTCGCTTGGACACTCTTTTCCTGTGATTGTCTCCCCTAGTACAATAAGCTGCCCTCCCTCATTTTGCCTGAAAGTGCAGCCACTGGCTCTCGGCTGAAATGATGTAGTTGGGATTACATTAGGATGTAGCAGGCTCCAGCAGGAAACAAGGCACTGCTGGGGAAGGTCAGGAAACACTTTAGGACCATCAGACTTTTCTGCCATATTCTGAGACCATAAGACCATGTATTAATTAATGTGTTTAACCCTTCTAGACAGTGATCCCTGTGTGGTTATGTGTGCACTGTTAGTCTGTGCTGTACAGATAACTCTGAAATAAGCATGAAGTTTTGTGCTGATAAAGCAGCTTTGCTGAAAATGCCCATTGTATATGCAAGTACTTATACTTACGTTAAATATATTAAAACACACTTTTTGGCAGTGGAGTGGCTGGATTGAATAGGCCTGAATCATTAAAAACAAAATAGCATACATGTCCTTATTTCAGATTATTAGAAGAAACAAAAAAAAGTACTTTTATTTATTTTCCTTTGATTAAGTATTCCATAATCAGCAGGTGTGCTCTTTTGTCTCAATGAAATCTCTCACCTGCCAGCCAGGCTCTAGGAGTATGGAGAAAAGCACAAATGCTCCTATTCCTGTGATGATTTTGCTTTCTGTCCCTTGCATGACAGTTTGGGTATTGCTTGGTTGTGCTATACTGAGACGTCATCTTTTGTTTTCAGAACTTTTAATGTTGCAAGAGAGGGCTACTTGTTCACTTCATTATTTTGTTTATATATAAGCTTAAGCAGGGGTTGCTGCAAAAGTTTGAAAAGTACACCAAGTGTGTTATGCAATTTTTCTGTATGTAAACAGACATTAGTATGGTTCCTCTAATTAAGAAAAAAAGGAATGATGTGTTCAATGTTATTGTTGTTTCTTCTGTACGTTGTATTTCACACTATAATTAAAACCATGACAGGACATCAGAATTTACAGATTATAGGGAAACGTATGCAAATGCTATTCCTCATCATCAGGTTTCTGCTGTTACAGAATGTGATGAAATGTAGGTGAAGGAATCGTGGATTTCGGAAGGGGGTTTGCAGTTGGAAGGAATTGCAGCTGTACCTGCCTGGGTACTGCCAGAGCAAAGAGAGCTAAACAATCTGCAGAGAAATTTTTGCTTTTATTTGCTCATTAATTTTTGTAGATTTTCTTTCTGTTTTTGTTTGAGCCAAATTTAAGTCATCTCTAAAATTAAAAGGCATGGTGATTTGGCTGGAATTTAAAGATACATAACAGCAAGCTCAGAAATGTTTCAGTCATTAGGTGTTCTCCTAGTGGAGAAATCACTGTGTTTAAGTGTGTTTAAACTCTGGTACTTCTGAGAAGAGAATAGAAGTCATCATAACACAAATTGTTCCTTACCTAATGATGCATCAGCTGGATGTTAACAAGAATCTCTTAAAGGTGTTGCTATTTCCTGACTGTGTAGTGTTACAGGAGAGATCTCCATTTAGCAGTGTTGTTGAAGTGAGGGTACAGCATGTCACCAAATCCAGCCTTTGCAGTCTGGGGACAAGCGTTCCAAGTGACCACTTTACATTTCTGTCTTTAACAGGCTTGGGAAAAACCAAGAGAAAGACGAGTGCGAGAGACGCCTCCCCCACTCCCAGCACAGACGCAGAATACCCTTCCAACGGCAGCAGCGCCGACCGGATTTACGATCTTAACATTCCTGCCTACGTGAAATTTGCCTATGTCGCCGAGAGGGAGGATGAGCTGTCCCTCGTTAAGGGGTCCCGAGTGATCGTCATGGAGAAGTGCAGCGACGGCTGGTGGAGAGGCAGCTACAATGGACAGATCGGCTGGTTCCCTTCGAACTATGTGGTAGAGGAGGTTGAGGAGGCAACTGCAGATTCACCCAGCTTTCTCAGCCTAAGGAAAGGCGCTTCCATGAGTAACGGCCAGGGCACCAAAGTACTCCACATTGTTCAGACACTGTACCCATTCAGCTCGGTCACAGAAGAAGAGCTCAATTTTGAAAAAGGGGAAACGATGGAAGTCATTGAAAAGCCAGAAAATGACCCAGAATGGTGGAAATGTAAAAATTCCAGAGGTCAAATCGGTCTTGTTCCTAAAAACTATGTAGTAATCATTAGTGATGGTCCTAGCATGAACACTTCCCATCCACCTCAGATAAGCTACACGGGACCATCTTCTACCGGACGGTTTGCTGGAAGAGAGTGGTATTATGGGAACGTTACCCGGCACCAAGCGGAATGTGCCCTGAACGAGAGGGGAGTGGAAGGAGATTTCCTTGTTAGAGATAGTGAATCTTCGGTAAGTGCTGCTCGGCCCACAGGTTTGTAACCCCCCGTGCATGGGTTAGCAAGCACAGCACTTAACAGATTCCCTGTCTTTTCACCCTTAAAGAAGCGAGCAGGGCTTCAACGTCACCAACCCACACCCTCCCTGCTTGTGCAAATTGACCTGTTAGTGAAATGCAGTGACATTTACACTGAAATTTAACAGCTGTGGTCTGTATTATCCAGGGGTTTTTTAATTAATGGACAAGCCGGTAAATATTTCAGGTTTCCATTTGGCTTTTCATGTGTTTCTCGTGCAATCCTCAAATTTAAAGCACTACAAGATAAAATAAGTCTAGTTGATGGAATATTTGGTCATTGATTTGATCTTAAAGCTAATTTCAAATAGAATCTTTGCATTGGTCAGTTCTGTTCTGCTTTTAATTGCATAATTACACAGTTTTTTTATTAGTTAAAATCCCATTTTAATGTCTTTTTGATCTACTTAGATCATTTAGGTTGTAATAAGGTAAAGTTATAATTGTATCTAGTTGTTAAGATTATAATATACAACAGAGAGGGTCAAGTCAGCAGCTCATATGCCTTGTAAATTGAGCCATGATGACATCAGAGGGATCTGAGTAATGCTGATTGTGGGTCATGTAATTCTGAAAGTTCAGATTTAAAATTCAGCTGAAAGGACTTTCATGTATGCTAAGGCCAGAGAATTCATAGTTAAAGCACTAAAATTTAATTATCCCTTGACTGTGATTTTGAAAAGGTGACAGATTTGAATCTTACATCATATGTAACATTGACAAAGCACAATTTTATAACAGTCCCAGATATTTTTATCTGAAGGTAGTATTGTCTGATTAAATTTTCTCCTTGATGAATTTGCTCTGCAAAAAACATGATAGCTATCAAACTACCCTTTCTTTGAAGCTCTGTGTCATTGAATTCCTATTTCTGCTTAATTGTAATCACTAAACAAAGGCAAATGCAAATAAACCACAGGAGAACAGGAAAAAAATAGAGATTAAATAAAATAAACCAGAGGAAGACAGGAAGAAAAATAGGAATTTAGAAATCTTGACTGATTTACAGAGGCTGAGACGAATCAAGTTTGTTTAGTCAACAGAAGAAAAGACTGATGTGGGACACACGGTCTTCTGAAATGTAGAAAGCCACTGGAGGATTATGGTAATCATTAAATTACAGTAGTTCCTTTTTTTTTTTTTTTACATTATTTTTCTATCAACATCCTTTCTGACAGGGGCATAGTGGATGTGGTGGATTCTTGGCATGTCTGTCCTGCAGGTAGAAGCTCACTTTCAGGTCTAGAGGCTACACTGTGATTTGTCCTGAGACTGTAGCTATCAATTTCCTTTCATCTCTTGGGAAAGTGCCAGGAGGAGAGTTCAAAAATTAATACATTACTTAAAATACAAAAATGCTCACCCATTTCTCAGTGCATGACGTCACAGTGACCACTATGCTATGGCTTGGTTTTTTTGCTCTTAAGAGTCTGCCTCTGTCTCTGGAGTACACGAATTGCCTTGACAGAACACAGTAACCTTTTAATTTAATGTGACATCATAACACTAAATCCTTGTATTCAAAGCAGTTTTAAACTTTTCTGCCTGCATTGTTGCTGGAGAAATCATTGCTTTGGCGTACAAAAAGATTCATTCCGAATGTGATCTTCAAACTATTTCCAGCATCTAACACTTAGTGGGATAACAGAAAATTTATTCAGTTCATATCACAGCAAATTTTTTGCACACTTGCAGGGAAAAAAAAAAAAAGTGCTGAATTGAGGAACTTACCTTTTTTTCCTTCTTTTTGTACTTTTTAATCTGATCTTGCAAGCCCTGTACTTGAGACTTTTTTTTAGCAATGAGAAAACTGTAGTTATGCCCGTAAATGCCTCCTTTGTATTAGCACTACATGAGAGTTCTAGTTTTTATTAGGTTTAAAGAAATAATTTACTGCATCTCAAACCTTCATTTGCCCTAATCCTTATGTATCATTCCATCCTATGGTGTGTTTATGTATGTGAATTATAAGCCACTGGGGATTGCTAGTTTTTTCCCTGAAGTGCCACAGGTGATATAATAAGTGAATGGGCATGCTTGATAGCATTGAGAAAAGGGTCATAAAAGATCTATTTCAAACTTATTATGTATGGAACAAAGAGTTTAGCAATAATGCATAAATTTCTGACAGTTGCTGTATTTCACTTGTGTGACTACAGAGGTTATTCATGCTGTGGCTGAAAGTCACCAGGAGTGTCTGCACAATCTGAGCAGAAGATCTTGATTAGAGAGAACAGACTGAGCAGAGCCAAGTTGTCAGCTCTCTGGTTCGCTCATCTGACCAGCAGACCAGCACTTCCCATTACATTGTGGTGTTAACTCACCTATTAAAGCTGTGGATGCAGGGGTTATTCCTTTCTAGAAAGGCCCATAGATAAAACTGTGAGTCATACTGCTAATTCTGTGCCTGATTTTTGACCTGTTTTAGAGTTTTCTCTAGCCTCCCATCACCATAGTTACAAAAATTCATCTGTATAAAAGTTTTACTTAGATTTCAGTTTTGCTCTTGTTACTGAGCTACGAAAAGCTCTCCTTGGATAGATGAAGGTTTGTATTATTCTGTAGTCACTTGATGAGACTGTCATGTTTTTCCATTTCAGGTGTTAGTAGTTGCAAGATTTTACAATATTTCTTTAGGTTTAACTTACCAGGTGTTTGTCTCACAGCTAGATTCCTTTAGCCAAAAATATTCTGCTCAGAAACACTTAGTGTTACAGGATGCTGCCATAGTGGAGAATAACCTGAGATGAACTCTGTAAGGTAGCTAGGAGCCTGATTAGCTTCATTAATTACGAAATACTATTATTAGAACCATAAACTTGTTTGAACCATTTAAGCCCACAGTTTATGTAACAGGCACAGTTACCTACTGATAACATTTTTGCCAACTCTGTTACAGCTAGGTAATGTCACCTTTGTTTTGGAGATCTAAAAGAACTGGGCATGTGCCTAGTTAGAAATACTGCTTGATGTGTTCTTTCTGTTGCAGGATGCTAGGTTGATGAAACCTGACGTTTGTCTCATTTAAGTAGCACTCCTGAACAAAAAAATGCAGATTTAACCTACGCAGTCACTGTAGAGCCACTTTTTGGATTGCAGGCTCTTCAGTGGTCAGATTTTTGCTCTCTTTGTGTAGTTCCTAACTCAAGACGAACAGGTCTTGGCTGATACTGGTGGTCTTGGTTGGGTGGGTGGTCGTCATGCTTTGAAGATCTCAGATTTAGAGATGCAAATTTGGGTGGGAGAGTGTTGTTTTGTTCAGATTCACACCAGGGAACAAGTGTGCTCACTAGTGCTGTAGCTAACAGGAAGCAGTAGTGTGTCACCTCTAGCTTCTGAGCAGAGCCTTTGCTGCAGACACCCTTAAACTTCAAAGGGAGCTTTTGTCAGAACTTGCAGGTTCTTTGCACTCCTCTGCAGGTGGGTGTGAAACTGGTGATCAGGCAAACACCAGTGCCTCATAGTCCTATGAGGTCTCCTCATGAAGCAGAGAAAGTGTTATTTTTCTCAGACTGTGAGGGTCTGAGCTATGCAAATTTTTGGATGATTTCAGGGGCAGTTATTCATTAGGGAGTAATGTCTACCTTCTGCTGGTAGCATCGCAGCATTCAAATTACAGTAAACCATGCCTAAACAGAGTTGCAGGGTATAGTTTAAAGATGATACTGATGATTGTAGATGTATTATGATATAGAGGATTGTAGGTGTGACTGGATTTGTCAGTTTTTTGAGATCATATTTAGCTTTTCTGTTGTCTAGAAATAACGACAATAGAGGGAGGAAGTAGAGGTTGAGAGTTTGTATGTTTTTTGATGTGCCAATTCTGTAGCGTTCAGAGTGTCCCATGTTTTCCTGGGGTTTTAATCCTGCAACTGCTGGATAGAAGCAGTGAAATGTGGCAACTGTTTGAAAACTGAACATTGGTCATGTTCTGTGACTTGTGGTGATTGATGAGTACAGCAGACATGAGGAGAAAGTTTTTCTTTGAAAACAGGCATAAGGAAATATCCTAGTGGTTTATTTTAAATGGAAGAACAGAAATCTTACCAGAGCTATGCTTGAAGACTGGAACCAATTCATATTTCTGATCTGTGTAATACTGATTTTGGAACATGAACGTTACATAGGGAGGAGAATGGTATTTGGTTATATCCAAATGAAATAGAAGGGGTAGAAAAGGAGTTAACTCCCCCAGATGGCTCTTTCCAGCCTGACCTTAGATCTTTGATCAATGACTTGGAGTTTTTTGGCTGGGTGGTTGAGTAATAGGAGAAGTGAGGGAAAACTTGGGTATGGAAGTGGAAGGAGTTGGGGAGCCCCAGGACAGGCTCACTGATGGGAGCTCAAAGGGTCAGGAATAGTTTGTAGAATGAGTGAAGAATATCTTTCTTTGAGAAAGGGCACTGGCAAATGGAATTGGATTGAAAGGGAAAATTTGAAATAAGTTACAGGATCAGTAAAAGGCTGTCAGAGGGAGCTGTTTTTCACAACCTCACTGTTAATAAATGATACAATTATCATTTCATTCTCAAATGGAGATTGTAAGAGGGAACTCTCTTTTTCCCATTTCACTTGGTTTTTCTTATATTGCTTTATCGCTTGTTTTTGTGATAGTTTTCAATTGTTTGGTTTTTTTTAAGATAGTTCAGTTCCTTACCAAAGAAATAAAATTAATGAAACATCTTCCTACCTTTTGTTTTCCACATGCTGTAGGCACCAGTTAGCTTATCGTCATCTCTAGATATAAGCAGGTGTTAAAATAAAGGAATTGAAAACAATTTAAAGTAGTACTACACCTGGACTGTAGATACATTAGAGCTAATCTTTAATTTTCTGGTTTAGGAATTGATTTCACTTCAGGTTAGGTTTTTCAGGTCTAGGTCTTTCCAATTACGGTGCAGAAATGCTCATAGGTTCTCTGCCACAAAGCTATGCTCTGTAACTCTGTTGCAGAATCATCAACTCTTCAATAGACTTAAGGGATTAAAGCTTACTTCTGATGTGCCTTTATATTTGGTGTATGTGAGTCTTTTATTCCTGGAAAAGTTAGTGTGTAAACATCCAAATGTAGCAATTAATTTAAGAGGGAGAAGAGAGAAAAATTGGCCAGCAGTTAGAACAAAATAGCTTAAACAGTAAATAAAATAAACAGACTTGGAGCAAATCCAAGGAGGACAGCAGGGAACCAATTCAAGCTGCATCAAACCAGCAGACTTTAAAATGGTAGTATTAAGAGCAATAGTTTATTTAGATTTTTTTTTAAATGGTATTTTTAATGAATTTGCATTTTTGGTAGAGCAGGAAGGAACCGAAATAAAAACAAAAACAAGTCCAATTGCTTTTGCTGTTCATTCTTGAATCCTATAGAAGTTACTACTCTGAGACCAATAAAGGGTTTCAGGATTTTTGCAACAGCTGTTTGAGCTCTTCCATCTCTTTGCACTGGATGATGACTCTCAAAAGAGTTAGATCAGCCTTTCCACTTTTTACATTTTATTTTAATTAAATCAGATAATGAAAAGAATAAACTTTGTAATATATTCTGCAGAAAATATGATAACGTCTTCTACTTATGTATCAATCTAGCTAGCAGGCTCCAGGGTTGTGGAGAATAGACAATAGTTCATGAGAAATGTTCATTCACTAAGGTTATAATTAAAATGGCAGAAAGAGTATTTAATGTATTGTGTGGATCACTTCACAAAGATAGAAGTCTGGCCAGTGCCTGGGTCATAGGACGGTAGGTCAGAGGTCCAGCATCTCTCTGCATGTCATTAGCACATCCTTTATGGTCTAGAAATAATGATTCTCAACAGATACAAGGAGCTTTGAAAGCTCATAATTTTGACATGCTAAAAACAACTGTGCTTTGTCAGAAAACATTAAAACTTTTTTGAGAACAAAGTGATCATTTCACTTATTTTTAAACTTTTGCCATAACATTGTTTCCTGTTCCTAAAACAAACAGAAAAACGTTTAGTTCAGATTATGAACTTCCCATTTGTAAGTTCTTCTGTTTTAATTGAGGGCCTTCTGGTTAGTGGTTTTTGTTTGGTGTGGACATCACCCATGGAAGCAGCAGAACTTTGCAAGGTTTGATACTGTTTTTTGAATCCTAACCAGCTAATCTGTACTTGCTGCCTCAGTCTGTCCTTGGTGAGAGCCTACAGACCTGCCTGTGTTCAGGGCACAGCAATCAGCACACTGCCCAGAGCCCATGCCCTACATTTCTCCTCCGTGAGCCCAGGGTCCCAAAGCTTCTGCAGAGCTTCGTTTGTGCAGGCCTGTGCTTTGTTACTGTTTCATGGCTGTGGCTTGGAACTATGGACATTCCACTGGAACCAGGTGCCAGGCCTGTGTGGCTATGGCTGCTGGAGGGTTTGTCCACGCTACATTCAGGGCCTTAACCACAGCAAAGTGTTTGTACAGCCAGGTTAGATTTAACCCAGTGGGGTAGGTGCAGTGTCAGTGGGAGTTCTGTGCAGCCTTCTTTGTGATGCTCCTCAGGCAGGGGCTTAGTATCAGAGATAGCTGGCTCAAAATAGCAGTTTTCATGCTTGAAGTTAGGGATGGATGACAAGGCACAAAATGTATCTCGGGTGGAGCACTGGAAATCCCAAAGATACGTTCTTGTGCACATTTCTTTCCATCGCTTTCCCCCACCCTTCCCAGTCCCCTCTTGGCAGTCACAGAGAGTGTTCCGTGTATTTTGAGCCAGTGGCTGCTCAATGCCAGAGGAAGCCTTCCTGGTGGAGCCTGTACTGACCCGGTCAAGGCCCGGTGACACTGGATTGTAGGTGGAACAAGTAATTATCCTGTGGGTGTTACATGAAACAATTTTTAAAGAAGTGTGATGCCTGTTGATCTGGAATGTAGTGGCTTGAGGTAGAAGAGGGTTAGGCCAGGGTTGTGGAGAGGTTGCTGCTGCCTTGAGCAGTACAAAAGGGGAAGAGCTGCTGCCCAAAGCCGAGCTGTGAGTCTGAGGAGTTGGACCAGAGCCAGATCAACAGGCATGGCAAGAGCTTTGTTTGCTGTGGGCAGGGCTCATGGAGTCAGAGGGAAGGCAGAGAAAGCATTAGTGATAAACAGGTGAGAGGGAGATGCAAGAGATGAGATTTTGGGATAGGCAGGACATGAGGGTTGTGTAGGTAGAGACACATTTTATTGCAGGAATAAAGACAGCATGTCTGAGAAAATGCCATCCTCCAGCTTATTTGGGTATGCACTCAGTGTGCGTTTGACCCCTCGCAAATGCCGTGTAGAGGACTCTGAGGGTGTGGTTTCATGAACTGAGGTCTGGTGACAGCAGTAACATGTGAGGGCTCCTGACCCCCCCCTTGGTCCTCTGCTGTGCTCAGGGTTGTTCCTAAGGCAGGGCTGTGAACCAGCTGGTGGGTTTTGTTAGCCTGGACAAGCTCAGGTTTGCAGGGCTGGCCCAGCCAAAGCAGCATGGTGGGGAGAGGACCAAGGGACACAGAAAGGTTGTGCCAAAAGCCTGGCACGTGCCTTCAGCAGTTTGTGCTTGAAGCCATGCCTTCAGTGGGCTGAGATCCTGCAGCAGTGCCTCCAGACTAGCACCAGGCATTACTTAACTCCATTTGAAGTGCTTGTTACAAACTCCAGTGTGTGCTTTTTATTATTCATTTTCCTGCTGGCTGGTGACACCTACCTCCATACAGCTCTCACAGGACAAACCCATGGTCCCATCTGTCACATCCCACTCCTACATGGAAGAGAGCACCCAAGATTCATCAAAAAATGGCAAAAACCAGAAGGGTCCAAAAGAAGCTCATGGATTTTTATTAGCAAACTACACACTTGGCATAGAAATTCATGTTTTGCCCCCACTCTCTAATAGTGAGAGGAATAATAAAAGAAAAGAGGGAAGAAAGAGAAAGTGAAAGGGAGATCATATTGCGGAGGAAAGGAGACCCACAGTCCTGGATCCAGGATCAATACAGCCAACAGGGTATCCAGGGCCTGGGGGGGGCACATCCAAGGCATTGTGGGGCTACCTTCTTATAGGTAAGTTTTCCCCTCCCTGGGATTAGGTTTCTTGCTTGTCATGTAAATGAATTGCCATGTGTAGTCTTCTGGACTTCATGGAAATGGGGGGAGCTTTGAGGGTCTTTTGGTGGTCTTGATCCCCCTCTACTGGACTTGCCTGCTCCTTGACCCCATTCCCATGCCTGCACTGTTTTGTGCTGTGTGGTTTTCATGGAGCAGAACAGGAAAATTGGCCCCAGAAAGGTGCTGCCTTACCTCTGCATATCCCCCCTTTCCAGCCACATCCTTTTCTAACTTGCCTGCTTGGATCGCCATTGGTGTTTGAGGCGTAGCAGCACATTAAATCCTTATTGCCCAGGCTTCTGCACCATCTCTGTGGCCAGCTAGCAGCAGTAGGTGGCTGGAGACAGAGTTCAGCTGGACGCAAGGGACATTGTGTCCTTTCTACCCTCCTGTGGTGGCATATGGTGAAGAAAGTGGAATGGTCTCATTCTGGCTGTTTGGATGACAGCGCTCTCCTTGTTAAAGCAACTGATTGCCAGGATGAAGAGATTTATCATTAGAAATAGTTACATCCTGAATAACTTAATTAGTATATAAATTCTGTCTTTTGTGGGTGGTGGTGTGATGGTGAGATTTGTCCTGTGTTTTTCTTCTATAGCTTTATCTTTTTTTACAAAGAAAGTGTACTCAATGGGAGAAATGATTCCCCATACATGTGGTAATGAAGATAAAAGGTGCATGTGTTTTTGTCTTTTGCAATGCAAAGCAAGAACGGCCCTCTAGTGGTCACGGCTCTAAAAAAAGCGATATGGGGAGTTTTCTTCATCTCGCCCAAGCAATATTGCAGTCACTGTTTTCTCCAGGGCACTCTAGTGAGAAAGACATGCATGATAAAAAATTTTCCCTTCTCCTTGACATTCTTGTGCTTCTAGATTGAGTAACTAAGATAATATTTGCAATTTAGTCATGTAATCGGCAACTTCAGACTGTGCATCTGGGGAGCTTTTACTTAACTGACTTAACTGCGCACGTTAATAACGATGGCAATTATTTATTGAATAATAGGCTATTGGGTTTCTTAAGTAGCTAAAGCACCGAGCTGTGGAACAAAGACTAATGTAAATTACTGTCAACTGTATGACAGAGTTTGTTCCTGAAACCGAAAATGATGCCTTCATTTTGTTCACTTTCATGTAATTTCTTTTTCTTTTTGAATTCTTTTCAACAGCCCAGTGACTTCTCAGTATCTCTAAAGGCGTCGGGGAAGAACAAACATTTCAAGGTGCAGCTCGTGGACAATGTCTATTGTATTGGGCAGCGACGCTTTAATACTATGGATGAGTTGGTGGAACACTACAAAAAGGCTCCCATCTTCACCAGTGAACACGGGGAAAAGCTATATCTTGTGAAAGCACTTCAGTGACGTTGAAGATGGACTTGGCCACCTGGGCCTCTTATAACTTACAAGCCTTAGGTCCTAAATTCACTTTTATAGAGCAGAGCAATATCTGAAGCAGGCTTAAGGAATAGGCTCTTTCTAAAGTGTTTGCTCTGTCAGTTGCTGTTTGTCCTTTTTTTTTTTTTTTTTTGTTTGCCTCTTTTTGTGTTCCAGTTTTGTTAACTTCTGACCACCTCTCTTCAGGTTGAGAGTTTCCCTTGGGTGGCCATGGCAAGCACTCACCTTCCCGGCAGAGTTCAAAACGCCCCTCTCCTGTGTACGTTTACATAGTTAGCTCAGATCAAGGAGGGGCGTTTTCAATTCCAACCAGTGTTAATCTGTTCAGACTGCTCATGCAGGCAGAACTCTCCGTTCAGAGACATCGGGCACAGTTTGAATGCACTGAAGCTGCAGCTGCTTGAGTGAGAGAGAGTAGACATAACAGTTGTGGCTGTGAGTTCTGTAGCTATATCGCTTACCAAGTAGGATAATACAAAATCTCCTAGTTCCTAGAAGCACTCTTTACACTGTACTCTGCTATTACATTGCCTCTCTGACTCTTTGTAAGGAGTACACTAATTAAAAGCATTTTGTAATAGTACTTCTTAAACTACTATGGTAAGATTGTAGTAAAAGAAAACTAGTGTATTTTGGTCTGTAATTGCAACAAAGAGAAATTTTATTTGAAAGTTGATTACTAGAGAAAGAATAATTGAATTGTAAAGGCTGAATGTTTTGGTAATCTACAACCAAATGTGCCATCCACATAATGCTTTTTCCTCTTGCCCTTCTGCTTGTTTGAATTAAATGATTATGTATTTAATTCTCAAAGTAATATGTATCTGTAGCTGATTGTTGACACTAATACAGAAGATTAATAAAAACTGATCTTGGGACAGGGTGGGGCGGGCTACCAACACTATATATATATTTGCTTTACAGAAAGAAATCTTCGGGTTTTACAGAGGATGGCGTGGTTGGTAGGAAGAGACACACAGAATGTTTATGAAGAAAATGCGTTTTTCTCTTTTCTTTACATTTAAACTCCTTTATGGTTTAAATATACAGTCTTTAGATGGCACATTCCTGAGATTGAAGAAGGGATCATGAGATCTCAAAATCTTGCATACTCAGTTTTTTGGATATTGTAATAAAAAAGGTATTATGTCATGATGGAGTACTGGATTTATCCTTGGGTGGTAGTCCTGGTGTTACTTTAGCAAGATGAAATAGAGTGAATAATGAATTTGTTTGTCTTGGAATTTGTGTGGCCTAAAAAGAAATCATCTGCAACTGCAGAGGACAGTTTTGATATGAGACAGTGTCTAATGAGCTCTGTGTTTCTTGTTTCTGTGATAATTAAGTCCATTCATAGCTTTAATGAAAACTGCAAGATGGACCTGTTTCCTGGTACCTCTCTGCTATTAAAACACTTTTCTTTAACCTATTCTGTATTTCAGCCAGTAGTAGTGCAACTACCTCTGTGTATAACTCCAGAGCAGGTTAAGCAGACACCAGCACTGTCTGACTTGCTTTGGGGTAAATCGTGCCACTGCCAGGAGACTGCACTGGCGCCTTTGCAAATGAACCACAGTCTTGCTCAGATCCAAGAGGCAAGTACAGCTGCTGAAGTTCTATGCACGTACTATTTTTCCACCACTCTTGAAATCTTATTTCTGTAAGGTTTTCTGAATTGACAGCTGGTATTGGAACTAAAAACTGTATTTTTCTGTATGTGCATTGACTAAAAACTGGGCGGTGACACTTGTGCTTGGTGAAGCTTAATGAAAGAAAGCAGTGATTCAGAGCAATCCAAAATGATCACGCATTATCCTGAAGAGCACCTACCCATGCCTGTCTTCTAAGAAGATAGAAGTTTTCCTTAGGAAGTTGGTGAGAAGTACCAGTTGTTTACAACTTACCTACAGAAGGACTTCACAGTGAGCTTCTTAAACCTCATGAGTGAATTCTGAAGAGAATGTAGGGATTTGCCTTCTGATTCCTAGTTTTTTCTTTAGGTAAATCCAAGCATGTACCGAGTATGGCAATAACATTAAGAAAGTCATATGTTGTATGAGCATTTTCAGGTTTGAGTGAATTGCTTTTCAGTCCTACTGTCTCTTGGTAGTATTTGCAAAAATTATATATGGGATTGGTTTACCTTTTCAGTAAACTGATTACTCTAATTACTGTTTCATGCCCCTTGTTCGATTTTCCTGAAATATTGTCTGTTTCCTGCTTCAGGAGCCTACATATGCCTCTTGCAATCTTTTTTCACTTTTTTCTAGAGTCCATTTTTACAAGCTCTCTTAGTTCCTAACTCCTTTCTAGTCTTAGTAGCTTAGAACTAAATCAAATAGGCATCTGAATGTTTTGCTATATGCTTTATATTTTAATGGATTTATCAAATTTTCTTTGCTTGTTTTTGTTACCTCATCCTCTGTAAACAGCTTCTGTGTCTTGAGGTGTGAATTGTAAAGTACTTCGTTTTGGAAGCAGTTAGTTAATTTATGACCTGTAAATGACTAGCTCATGTAATTTCTTTTCTTTTTTTTTCAAGTAGGTCTCACCTGGATTTTTCCCATGGTGTATTTTATCAGCATGTTTTCCATTCAACAGACTTATTAACAGCTCTTCAGTTGTCTCACCATTATTTAGATATGTTCATACAAATTTTGCCACCTTTTCCTGCCCTTTTGATCTTACTTGGTGGACTTGGCTTAAGCATTAATAATCTTCAGTACTAACTGCTTGATAAAGGGGCAATAGACATGGATTTTATTATTATTTTCCTATTTTATACATACCTTTCAATTATTTGACAAAACCTGACCTTTATTTTTTGACTACTTAGAGCCACTATGTGAAAGCTTGGGGGGGGATTTTTTTTTAAATATGAGCTGAGTCATGGTGACCTGAATTTCTTTGCCTGCAGTATTCATTAAAGGCTCAAATAATTTCTGATGGAGTAGAAGTTGTGATTTTTCTTTATGGTGTTCAGTCTGGCTTTTGCCATCATACTTGATTCATACAGGTGTATAAGTTGTACTTTTAAGTATTATTCCTTTACAGCTGTTAATGTTTTTTTTGCCTTGCTGGTGTCTACGGAGGAATGTGAATCCATAACAGTTGCTGTACTTTCCACACAGTGGCAGAAATTTGAGATCCGTGTTTATAATTTTAGCTCTGGGAGCTTGTTGACAAGCTCCCACTTGAAGTTATCTTGACTGTTTGTGGTATCACCCCTTTTGGTAACACATATTAGGAGGGGACAAATTAGCAAAGGATTAATATAAGAGTGCACTGAGAACGTGCCAGGTAAACTCACATGGACCTACTGTGTTACAAAAGCAAAGGATTTGCTTCCTCTTTGCTTTTGAGGAGGGAAGAGGCAATAAAGACATGCAGTTGGGTGTTAAACATCACTGACTGCATGAACAAACTCTGAAGTCCCACACTTGAATGATTCTGCTTAGTGTTCTCTATTCAGATCTTCTTGTCTCATAAACGTATATTAAATCCTAAAAGTTTACAGCTGTTCTTCCAAACCTTTATTGTAGTTTTTCTGTACAGTAGAGTTTGGTGTCTGGTTTAATGGTTTCACTATGGGGAAATAGAGATCCTCCACACTTAGAACAATAACTTCTGTTATAACACAAAGTTGAAGTACTTTCAAAATGCCACCATGCGATTTCACCTATAAAAATGAGTCAGATTTTTTCCTAAATTATAAATAAAAAACTAGAAAATGGATCACAGTTCCTTTGAAGTAGGTGTGACAATTTACGTGGCAAAAGCTACTAAATAACTGTAAGGGCTTTCATTTCTTCTTGGTCTTAAGCTAGTTTAATTCAGTGCTGTGGAGGTAAATGAAACTTGGGCAATCTCTACAATCTGAATCTGACAAGTTCTGTTTTCTTACTCCAGTGGGATGGGATGACTCATTTTTAAATAGAAACTTGTTAACATATTTATAATAAGCTGTGAAAGTTGTATTGCTAAAGTAACACTGAGCTCTTAAAATGCTCTAGGAACTGTGAACTTTCCTATTCCTTTCTTTTCAGTACATTCAAAATTCAGTGCCTTTTTTATGAAGTGGAAAAGTGTAAACCAGCAAGAATACAGCATGCACAGTCCTGAAGAGCATTACAGATCACCTGTACCACGTGAATGAAAGCTTTTAGAGTAGGATGCAAGTACACACTGCCATTCATTCACTGTTTTGACTAACAAGTAAATCAGTTGTGCAATACTCTTTTAGAAAGTATACTGCAACTGCAACCCAACTGTGCACCATCTTTAGTACGTGAGAGTAGTGCCTAATGTGTGTATGTTCTTGTGCCGGTGTCTTGCAAAAGCAATAGCTTGCTGTCTTTTTCTCTTTTTTAGGTGGGTGTTCATATCTGTAGCTGTTAGATATAGTTATAATTTGTTGGAGAAATGAACACAATGTTTTTTGACCTAAATTGACTTAATGTGAAAAATAACTTATATATAGTATACTTAAAACTGTAGTATTTTCTGGTCCTTTGCATGCTGCTGGAACCCTACACTCTTTTTGTATTTTAAAATGTAACTTTTTTTTTTTTGGCATATTCTTAGTGTTTCTTTTCTTGTTAGAAAATAGGCTGTTTCCCCTGTTGTTACTTCAGCTATCCACCCAGGCTGATAGAGAAGCTGACTAATAGAAGTGGCATGTAGCCATTGGCACATTACACAAGTTTTTCCTTGCATTTTCTTTCCCATGTGGTAATATTAAACAGTTTAAGAGTGGGAGGCTTAACAAAAAGAAAGAAAAAAGAAGACTCGCTCTAACTTGACAGGTTATCTTCAGCAGTGGGAGTTCACAGTTATGAGGAAATAGTAACAGGTAAGAAATGTTCTTTTCTACTTTCCTAAATGGATTTCGTTTGGAATTTATCTTGACATCATATGGCATGAGTGCATGAAGTAATACAAAGGTTAACAAACTAATGCTGATTTAGTCCATTTTATTGAAGGAGTGGATGGATAAAGTTGTTAATCTCAATGTTTTACTACAGAAAATCGTAGTCATCTTAAAAAGGGGAGAACTGGGATTTTGGGGACTTCTTTGAAGGTGTTGGGTTTTTTGTTTTGGTTTCTGAGGGAAGACTTCAAAAGAGGTGCCTTGCTCCAGTTTTCAAGACAGATTTTGCTTCTAAGCTTCTTCTTGTTTTGAGTGTGGGCCAGGCCACAGGGAATGTGTTAAATGGAATTATTCTCCCAGCTGTAATTGAAACTGGTGGTGAATAATGGGCTACTTTCTTTCTTTTTTTTCTTTTAATTTTGATCTCCATTAGATTGGATACATACATCTATATGGTAATTAATTAGTGGGTTCTGTGGGTTACTGACTTAGTTTTTCACCTGGGTTCAACTCTCTCAAGTTGAAATAAGCTTGATGACTTTTTTTTTTTAAATTCCTTTTTATGTCACAGAACCAGTAGTGCATTCAGTGCAATTATAATTGGTAATGCAAAGAAGCCCTTCAGTTGTGGGCAGCTGGTATATTTGGAATACTAAGTCCATAGATGATAATGATGATAATGCAGCCATAAAGAATTGCGGGTAAGGGCACCAGCAGACAGTCAGAGAGAACAGGCTCTGGCATCATTAACCAAGTGTCTTGATGATTTCTCTTTGGAGAATTAGGATGTTTATTTTCATTTGAATGTACATACCTAATTTGTAGAAGTTAAACTTAACCCTTTTTTGGTGTACAGTGTGCTTATACATAAGTAAATTTGCAGGAATTAGCACTGCAGGAGGGAATATGAATGTTGTGGCCCCAGGAGAATTAAGGGTACTGTTGTTTATTACAGCTTTCCTAATGAAAATCCTTCTAGGTTTATGTCCCAGTGAAAAGTGGGGTACTGCTTCATGTTCCTTGGTTTTGTACTGGCATCGGCCTGGCTTTGTGCTGCCACAACCTGTCTCCACCAAAGACAGGGCAATTGAGATTATGTTAGAAGATATTTCCATAGTGTCAGGGCTCTTGTGCACCTAGCTTGGGCTAAGCACAGAGTGCAGTGTGAAGAGAAGAACAAGGTGTTGAAGAACCCACCAGGAATGGGTGGGTGCCACAGAGAACTCATTAAATCTAGGTTTTTTTTGTCCTTTGCCCTTGCTAGTTCAGCAGTGAATTCTGACATTATCAGTGTTTGATGTTTTGTGTTAATAAGTCTCAGGGTTGTTTCTTGTGCTAACAGGTAACTTTGATCAGATGTGCCACTTCTCTGGCTTTTCTCTGTGTAATCATTCTGCTATGAGGTTCAGAATGGTTTAAGAGAAATTATATCTTCATTTTAGGTGGCATTTCTGATGCAGCATATAACCACACCTATGTTGTCAGCCTTCTGATGCTCTTTAATATTACTTTTTCTGTAAAAATTAGAAGTCTGAGCATGTTTCAAAAGTTTTCAATCTCAACTCAGTCCTTTGCCGTGTGGTGAGTATTAGATTACCAGTCATGGGCCCCTCCATGGCAACATTCCATATTGTTTAACAGTGGTCCTGGAGACTTGTCTCCCTAAAATAACATCAGACCTATCTTTTTCTTTTTTTTCGTTGTTCATTTGTTTTTTTTTCTCTCCAATTTTTTTCCTTAGAAATACACATGTATCTGTCTTTACAGTCTTATTAGTTCCTGGAAAGTCTCCTGGTCCTTGGCTGCTGTTCTGGAACTTAGTGGATCATTTGGAACAATGGCCTTTCCATCCAGTGTTGGCTTCTTGGGAAATAATACTCCTCTTGATGAATTGCATTATCCTCTGTTGGGGAAATAAGAGCCAAAGGTGCTTTCCTACTTCGTGGTAGTTCTGGGAAGCACTTTGTGCTAATAGAATGAACTCTGCGCATTCTTTAGAAAAGAAACAAAAAAAGGGGGAACAGGTTACCATTCTGGTTTAAATCGAATGCTCTGTATAAGCTTGCAAATCATTCTAAACTTTAATAATGGAGGAGCTTGTTGTATAATGCAGTGTCAGGAACCACTTTGGTTACTTGTGAAAGGAGGAGATTGCTTTCCTTGGCATTAGCAGAATGTTAATTAGTCTTATAATTTCTGAAGAACAAACCCAACGACCTTCAGGAATATATCTGAAATCAAGCTGTTCATACTACAGTTCTGAATCTTTGAGGGTAGGGCAGCACACAGTCACCTGTCTTAAATTTTTATTATTTTACTGTTAACTGCAGTGACTATACTTTTATGATGACTTAGATGAATAATTTTTCTTGTAGTTTTCCTAGTGCAGTTGCATGTGGTCCAGCATAATTTTCATTGAAACTGGTTGAGCTTCCAGGAATCCTGCTTGTCCTGTGCTTTATTCATCTGCACTGCCTTCCTGCCTCATTTGTACTTGGTCTCCTATTCTGCCTTTTTGCTTTTCTCACCTGTTTTCTCATTTGCCCTAGAGCTTCTTCAGTTTATCATCTCCTTCTTCATGTCTTCAATTATTTCTACTCTCCCTCCATTTACAACCTTTCACATTTAGAGCCTGCCTAATGAAGAGGAATGATTGCTTTGCTCCACACTTCTCCTTTACACCCCCAGATTGCAGAGGAGCAGACCTGCTTCCCTACATGGAGCGCTATTTGTGCTGTGGGAACATCAAGGAACAGACCATCGAGCAAATAACTATATGGCCTGAGCAAACAACTATATGGCCTGAGCAAACCTGTTCTTACTCACACAGGTGGTTATTGGATGATATAATGCCCACTTGAATCAGCAGCTTGACTTCAGAGCTTCAGTGCTTGTGTTCTCACTGTGGAAGGTGCTCAAACAGGCAAAGCATCTGCAATTCTGAAATGGGGAATGGGAAAATCAATGGCCAGTATTTCTGCATATTTACCCCAAATGCCACACAGCATGCTCATCAAAACAGGGGTAGTAAAATTCTTCTGTTGGTATTTGGGAGTGGTGTCCCATCCCTCCTTTCTTGCTTGCTGAAGTTTCTTCTGCTTGACCTACTGGATGTTATTTTCCAGCACTGAACAGAGAGAATAGCAAGGATTCCTCCAAGAGAGTTGCAATTCAGCAGTAGCAGCTTTTGAGATCTGATTTGCTTGAATTGCATCAATCGATATTTAGGCTGATATAGTGGAGTTGTTACAGTGGCATATAACTATTACACTGTGTTATAGCTGTAAATGCCAGTTTGTGCTGTTTATTGGGACTGTTGTAATTATGGTGTGTGCTATAAAATCTTCATTCAAAACCTGATATCATAAACAAAGCCCTTTAGTTATAAAGAAAAAAATAGCCCCCAGCCCACATACAAAAGGAAGGAACAGCTCAAACTGAAAAGAGGAGCCAATGTAATTGTTATGCACTGTACAGTGATGATGGAGAGCAGACAAAAAGTGTACACCAAGGAGCCATGGAAACGAAGCAGCATAAAAGGACTGGTGACAGTGCCATTGGGAGTGTGCTCACCCACACGAATGGAGTCATGCATGTGTTGGCACCAGTGAGCAGGAGTGGAGTTCAAAATGATCACATGAGGCGTTTGCTAAGGGACCGGGCTGAGCAGGCCCAGCCCAGAGGAACTTCAGTCTCATTCTGAAGAAGTTCATGCATTTTCTCCCAAGATACAGAGACAGGATATAAATAGCAGTGGGCTTGAATAAGCAGTCAGCCTCTGTGGCAGGAAATGAAGACATCTAAGAAATCCCCTTTGTCCCAGATAGATGTGTGTGTGTGTGCCTGTTTACTTTCCCTCCATTTGAAAGACTGCTTCAGATTTGATTTATTCCAGAACTAACTCAGTTCTCCATTCAGAATCAGTGCAAGCCTTTCCGTAGCAGACTGATCACCAGGGAAAGGTTTGATTACCCTTGAGCATGACTGTAATCCATGTTGTCCTAGACTCACATGGATGCCTTAATCCTTGATGAGCTCAGTGCCTTAGGAAGGGAGAACCAATACTTGAACAATTTTAGCATAGGGTGCTTAATTGCATTAAAACTCCTCTGCTCTTCCTCCTTCCCCACCATACTGATGGCCTGGGGACACATATCCCTTTGGTTTCACCACCTTTTGGTGGTTGATATGGTTTGCAGCCCTGATACTTGCTCAAGTTGTTTTAAGTCTGATACTTGGAAAAAAACCCCTTGAACCAGCTTTTCACACCAGCCATTCCCACTGAATGTGAAAAATGTTTGCACTTACGTAGTCATACCCATGCCAGCAAGGGAACCTCATTGCCCACTGCCACAAGAAGAACGTGTTGCCTGCCATCAACACACAGAAAATACAGGATTGCTTCCATTGCTGATGGAAGAGCAGTATGAGGCTATTTGTATGTCATTTCACATCAGCATGGATATGAATTGGATTGGGAGTTGATGATGCATAAAACTTGAGGACGAGAGGTAAAATAAGGTGTGTGTCAATTCTGAATCGTCTCTTTTCAATGAAGAGGTCTTAATGTCTGTGCTGGCCCTCCTATTTATACAGTTGTAATAGTAGCCTTAACCAGTACACTTATATTAGGGGGATGCCAGGCCTTAAAAGCACTGCATAAAAGGCTCTCTGTGGTGCTTCTGTTTTTAAAGCAAGAGAACATAATTGTTGCAAAAGTAGTGAATGTGGGTTAAAAATACACCTTTCTTGTTAGTAATATTGGCTGATGTGGTCTCTTTGCTGGTTCCTCATCAGTCCTTGTGAGGCCTTGTACTTCTGAATGGGACTCGTCTCCTCCCAGTCAGGATGGGTGCAAGTGAGTTATGAACTCTTAACATGGTGCTCTGAACTAATCCTCCCCGGGCTTTCAGCTGCTGTGCTTCCCAGTCATGAAAGCCATCTTTTACTAGCTTGAAAAAGAAAGCTGAGAGATTTTTCCAGAAGCTTGTATCTGTGTCAGCAGACATTAGGAAGAACAGTCTTGAAATTAAGTCATGGTAAATTGTGATCAAGAGAGCTATAGATTTTTATGCTCGTCTAACATGATAGACAGGTACTGAAAAAAATAGGAAAAGTTAATGAAGGCATTTCTTTTTCTGAATGCCATTCACCCTTCCTGTAAGCCTTATCCTTTCCAGATGGTAGAGAAGTTTGACAGTGCTTCCTCCCCGCTGAATTTCTTTCCCTAGAACTCAGGAAACTGGCCAGTCTTGGTACTGTCTTCTGGTAAATGATTACAATTTACACTTGCCACGTTTTGAATATACAGGCTTGTTAACACGTTTCAGCAAGATTTGTGTGTGAGCACAGGCAGAAATCACTGCCCCTCAGCAATGCTGCCTATATTGAGAAGCACACATGTAGCTTATCTGGCACCCTGATTGTTAGTTTGAGAATGCTTTGTTTTTAATGGGCAGTGGCCATGAACTGAGATGCAGAAGAAGGAAATTATTTGCAAAGAACCTCGCAATATTACTCAATAACCACAAAGAGCATCAACATTTACTTAACGTGTTGTCTAAGGGCTTATACTGAGGCAGGCTGAAAATTAATGGAAAGATCAAAATGACTAGACTTGGCTTTGGATCAAACTCTTAATACAATTCATTTCTTACTGACTTCTGTTTGATATCAGAAGGTATTAAGGCACTTGCACTTATGATTTTAAGAGGCCTAATTTTAGAAGATATAGGGGATCAGAAATGTTAACTTGTATTCCAGAGCAGCTGACTGGAGTATACATCTGTGTTTTCTGAACTATCTTAGGTGAGGCATAGTTACTTTACCAATCTTGCAAAAAGTATAAAAAGTGGAGATGGTGCCAAATCTGCTAAGAGAATGTCATATTTCATGCTTACGTCAGTATGAACTACAGCACTGTTCTTTAACTGAATCTGACTTCCTAAGTTTTCTGCTGTAGAATTAGTGTGGCTTTTCTCAGATTTTCTGGTTATTAATATTCAGCCCTCCAACTTCAGAGTTCCCTTGTCTAACGTTATTTGATCCTAGCTAGAGGACAATGTTTTAAGTGTTAGATATATTTTTAATGGATAAAACCTTAATAGTAAGAATTTAAAGAATATCATACTTTGGGACTTAGGAACCTCAAGCTGGAGAAGAAAAGAATGCTATTTGTTTTCTCAGTTTATTTCACCTTTCAAATAATGTTCCAGCTCTTCAAAGAACACTGTGGTATTACTGTACCTATGCACTTGGACCTTACATTCCCATCCCATAGAGATTTTGCAAGTTTTCTTCATCTATAATAAGCCAGTATTTATAATAAATTCTGGATGTCTCATAGAGTCACAGCATGGTTTTGGTTGGAAGGGACCTTAAAGATCCTCTAGTTCCAGCCCCCCTGCCATGGGCAGGGACACCTTCCATTAGACCAGGCTGCTCAAAGCCCCACCCAGCTTGGTCTTAGACACTTGCAGGGATGGGACAGCCAGAACTTCTCTGGGCACCCTGTTCCAGTGCCTCACCACCCTCACAAGCAAAAAATTTCTTCTTACTATCTAATCTAAATCTACCCTCTTTCAGTATGAAGCCATTCCCCCCTTGTTCTGTCACTACATGTCCTTGTGGGAAGTCCCTCCCCAGCTCTCTTGTCGGCTCCCTTTAGGTTCTGGTAGGTGCTATAAGAGCCTTCTCACAAGGGGAAGCCTCCCCAGNTGGGCAGGTACACCTTCCATTAGACCAGGCTGCTCAAAGCCCCACCCAGCTTGGTCTTAGACACTTGCAGGGATGGGACAGCCAGAACTTCTCTGGGCACCCTGTTCCAGTGCCTCACCACCCTCACAAGCAAAAAATTTCTTCTTACTATCTAATCTAAATCTACCCTCTTTCAGTATGAAGCCATTCCCCCCTTGTTCTGTCACTACATGTCCTTGTGGGAAGTCCCTCCCCAGCTCTCTTGTCGGCTCCCTTTAGGTTCTGGTAGGTGCTATAAGAGCCTTCTCACAAGGGGAAGCCTCCCCAGAGCCTTTTCTTCTCCAGGCTGAACAACCCAGATTCTCTCAGCCTGTTTTCACAGGAGAGGTGTTCCAGCCCTCTGATCGTGTTTGCAGCCCTCCTTTGAACTCCAGTAGGTCCGTGCCTTTCATGTGCTGGGGTCCCCAGAGGTGGNCAAAAAATTTCTTCTTACTATCTAATCTAAATCTACCCTCTTTCAGTATGAAGCCATTCCCCCCTTGTTCTGTCACTACATGTCCTTGTGGGAAGTCCCTCCCCAGCTCTCTTGTCGGCTCCCTTTAGGTTCTGGTAGGTGCTATAAGAGCCTTCTCACAAGGGGAAGCCTCCCCAGAGCCTTTTCTTCTCCAGGCTGAACAACCCAGATTCTCTCAGCCTGTTTTCACAGGAGAGGTGTTCCAGCCCTCTGATCGTGTTTGCAGCCCTCCTTTGAACTCCAGTAGGTCCGTGCCTTTCATGTGCTGGGGTCCCCAGAGGTGGATGCAGCACTCCAGGTAGGGTCTCACAGGAGCAGAGTAGACGGGCAGAATCCTGTCCCTTGCCCTCCTGCCCACGCTGCTTTGGATGCAGCCCAGGACACCATCAGCTTTCTGAGCTGCAATGTGCATATTGCCTGCATTTGTTTAGAAACATACTTTCCTCCAGTCCTTTGGAATTGCAGAGAAGACAGTGCCACATATATTCCCAGTTTCAGGACTTGCCTTTGAGATAGTCACTTGTTGCATTTTCAATGAGAAACATTTTCAATGTGTGAAACAGCTTAAGAAGTCAATTAGGAATGGTTGCTTTCAATTCCTTCATCTTATGGGTTTTTATGTTTATCTTTGTGATGGTATAGCAATATAACAGAAGTGTAGCTGAAGTTTAGCAGTTTGTTCCTCTTGGGTTCTCTTCCAGCTTCTCTGAAAGAAGCTTTAAGCTTGCTGCTTAATGATGTTCCTTTCTTCTCTGCTGGTTGGAACTGACTGGATTCACAAGCTTCATATTTCAGTAATTACTCTGGAATTCATTATAAGATGTTTAGTACTGGACATTGAACACTTCAAAGAGCAGTGATTTTCCAGGCAGGGATCAGATCCTGACAACTGCTTGCAGAAGGATTTAGCAAGGTTACACCTGTTTATCTGCTGCAAACTGGTCTTTTTTTTCTTTCTCTTGCTGCCATTTTCCCATGTCTTCAGTGATTCACAGCCTCCTACACTACAGTCCACTGGGACTGCCAGAGATGACTTTGTTATTAGTTGATGTTTCTTGAATGACCCAAGTTTTCCTTGTAATCTGATTCCATCAAGGGGATGGTGTTAGGCCTCTGGGATTTTCAGGAATGACTTGCATTGCACACACTTAAAGCTTGTTCAAAGGGACCTAAAAACTTAAAAGTCTCAAAGGAATCAGCATTTTCTTTCAGTTCTGGGCTCAAAAACATGACTTCCTCAAATGCCTGTGTTCTTTTGGATGGGTGTGCTTGCTCCATGCCAAGCTCTCCTGCTCGCTTTCCTCTAGTCCTAAGCTCCTCTGTGCAAGCAGGGTCACAATCCTGCTTGGACGTGAGGCACCCATGTCAAATGACCCCCTATGACCCCCATGCTTTCACTGTTGTGCACTCTTCTTCTATCTGTGTGCTCATTATGTGAGATTTCTCAGTCACATGAAACTGAAGGCACAACCTTGGGTCCTGCTTATGAAATAGCATTTAAAAAGCTGCTACAGACTTCAGTTTGTCTTGAATGTGTGAAAGTCCACCTTCTTGACACAGTGGTATGTTTCCATTTTCTATTTATGAGAAGGATAACAAATCACAAATGTCACAAGATTACTCCTGTACGCTGTATGCATGCTTTGTAGATGCCCCCAAAAATAGAGGGAATTAAACAAGGAATTAGAAAAATTAAATGGTATTGTGCATTTTCTGCCATTGGCCTGTTCTTCACGTGCTTTGCAGCACTGAGAAATAAAAACACAGCCAGTCTCTTCCTTTTACAACACTACTTAGTGTATCCCTCTGCTTCTAGAATTTATTGCCAGAGTTGCCAAGTGGTAAATCACATGGATTCATCACATGAATGGACCCTTGCTCACGTGGAATTGCTTTGCTGCTGCAAAGCTGTTTCCTATAGGTCACTGATTTGCTGTCATTCAGGTCCTCAGCAATGTTATTCATCATTTCTTTTTGCTGTTGATCAGAGCCACACTTCAGGCCCTGAAGAAGGGTACAGAGGATATTCAATATAAATCTGAACTGTGCAATTCTCTCTTAAGGTGCATGTTGTAAAGAAGGCAGGGAATTAATTCCCCTGCTGCTTCTGCCACAAGTGGGATTTAAGGTGAGCCAAGAAACTTCAGCTGATGCTCCATATTTTATTGTGTGTCAGGCAAGCCCGGAAACTTTCTTCATGAGGGCTGTGCATGCTCTTGACTGATGAAATATTTCACCTGCTTCAGCAGTGGGAGGTTGTTTAATTAAAGGGAATAAGTAACATGTACTATATCAAACACTTTAATTCTGAAAACTTGGAAATGAGAATTAATAGATTCATGCAGAAGTGTGCTTACAGGGGATTAATGACTGTTGTTAAGCTGGTGATTATTCATTTCCATTTTGAATACATCGGTCTGAGAATATTCTTGGGCTCCACAAAATTAAAAAATGGAGACATGGAGACTTGGGGGTGGGAACTCTGGGACTGAAATGTATCTCCCTTCAGTGCTACAGCATTAAAACCCACTGGCTGATGCTTCAGGTACCTGTGACTGTCATTTCAGCCCTGCATATGGCCCTGCTCAGTTTTCAAACATGCCATAATACTGAGGGTAAGGCTTAAAGACAACAGTGAAAATAAAAGTGTGAAATATTCGTACAAGCCCAATTTCATGGCACTGATTGAGGGGAAACACAGTGAAGGTTTGTATGATGTTCACAGGGGCTTTGGTGTCATGCTGCTATCACTGACATCCACAGTCCTCCACCAGTCTGTGGGACTTGAATCAGACCTAGTTTGCCTGGATTATCAGTGCAACCTGTTTTCTCCCATCTTGCTTCATTCAGAATAAAAGAAACTGCCTCACAGTTCTAGGACTGGCATTTAAAACAAATGGGCAGTATTAAGAGAGATAAGTAAACCCTTCCTAAAAAGGTGCCCTGTGGAATGGTATTTGAAGAAAAACTGATCATGGGGAAGAACAAGAGAAAGCCGAAGTACACACATGTGAGTTTTTCATGCAGCAAGTGTGGGGTAAGGGACGAACAAGAAGATCAGGATGAGGAATGAGCCTCCACTGATACTCACACAGAAAGGGAAGAGTATTAAATCAGGTCTATTGAGTGGCACTGATACAAAAGTAATGCTTTTCTCTTAAGCACAACTCTGCTGTCACAGCTTTTTGGCTACTGATGTGTGCTCCCAACAAAAGGCATTGCCTTAATGCAGAGAGGTCGCTGTGAGCTTCAGGCATAACTGAGGCTGTGACATATTCTCAAGCATGGTTACGCAGACAATTTTTTTCTAGTGCATTTTTACATCTGTATTTTTCTCTCCTGAATGCTTCTGTTATTGTTATTGCTCACATTAAGTGGTAGGAGGAGGGAAGAGTAAAAACCTGAATGCTTATAATGTCCCTCACTGTTGCAAAATCATTATTGGCAACCAAGTGACATCAGCACAGGGCATTAGAGAAGCACAAAAATAGTACACGAGGGGTTAAAAAGTGTTAGTGGCTGTAGAACACCATCTTCCCTTTCTCAAATAAAATGCTCTCATCCACTAACTCATCTATCTCAGTCCTCATTAAAGTTAGTGGGAGCCTTTCCATTAACTTAAAAGGATATTGGATCGACCCCAGATCCTCCATGCTGGGTGTAACGGGCACAGTTGTTAAGCTCAGAGGTGAGCAGAGGGAATTTTATGACTGAAGAGTCAGTGTGAAATTTCAGCCCTCTTGAATCCACTGGTGAAACTCCCATTAACTTCATTAGTGCTGGGATTTTGCCACTAGACTCAGCATGAAGTGAAATCAATGTGGCAAGAGATGGCAGGATGTTTGACAACAGAGATGCTAGCTGCGTTTTACCCATGGCTGTAATGCTGAAGTGTAAACTCTTTTCTCTGTTAAAGTTTCATGCTGCCATTTCAGTGGCAATAGGAGAATTCAGCCTGACTGCAGGTGCCTGTCTCGTAAGGAGAGAAATTCTGGTGTGGCATCTGGTATGGGCTTTCCTTCAAAAATGCTCCCTTGGGAGATTTCCAGTTTATCCAGAGGTGGCTGTATCTAATATGCAGCAGATAACTGGAATATAATACACTTCCATCCAGCAGCAGACACCAAGCCCATAATCCATTCCCAGGTGGAAGAAAGCATAAAGCTAGAGTTCAAATAAAAATAGGGAATTTGGAAGAAAAGAAGCTTCTAAGAAAGTAATGAGCTGTACCCATCCAGCTGTGCTATCTGCAGGGAAATTATGTATTTTAAAATTGGAAAGAGATGCGTGTCTGTAAGAAGGAGGAAAAAAAGTGATTGAAAACACATGAGAATGGAAAGGATTTTCACCACACTCTCCCCCACTCTGAAAAGAAAGATGTCCATTATAATAATTTCAGTGTAAGGCCCAGAAATATGCTGCAGAGTGAGGCCAGATCCATCCCTGGAGGGCTTGCAGGCAGAGATGAATATAAGAAATCACAGGAGTTCAGGGATAGGTCAATACAATGATTTCAGTTTTTAAGCAAGTAGTACATGGTTTTCTAGAAAGAGCTGGAAATCTTATTTCCCTTGAGCAGTTGGAGTTGAACTCCAAAACCCAAAGGCTCTTAAAACACTGGTTGCTTTCTGAAATGTTTGTGGTTATCAGTATCTAATTCCAGCCTGTTTCCCGACCTTGGGCTGCCTTTGAAGTATCACTACCGAGAACTGCTCTATGCTCCTTCTCTGCCCTGGCCTGCTCCCTGAGCAGGCTCCAGTGTGAAAGGGTTCGTTGTAGGCATTTGCTTCACCTTTTATTTCTACATGCTGTTGACTGGTATTAGTGTACCTTCCTCAAAGGAGATGAGGATGATGATGAGGTGGTGCTTAACTGAGGTCCCTGAAAGGACCTGACTGGCTTTGGGCTCCATCTGTAGCCACCAAAGATCTCTGTCCTTGGGGAAAGCACGTAGATGCAGCATTGTAGTGCCTGCATTTAGATGTGCTGCCTGTAAGTCAGGCTCCTCCTGGGGTTAAATGGTTCATTTGTTCAAACACTATCTTACTGGTAATGCCAGCATGTTATTAATGTAGGGAATCATTAAATGGGGAACATTTTTTCTGTCTACTTTTCCATGCATTAATGTTAAATGTGGTCCCCCATTCCTGCCTCCAGCACCCACCCTCCACACCCCCCATCCATTTCTCTTTCTGGAGCATTCAGAGTGCATGACTTCATCTGCTTGATTATCTTGAGCCTTGGGAATGCTGGCTTTGTCTCTGAAACCACCAGAATGTGCTGAGCAAACACCGCTCCCGGTCAGGCTGCATCAGGGCTGGCGGTTAAACCTCCTATGCAAGAAAACTTGCTGGGAGCTGCTTTGCGATGAGATCATCTCTAATGACAGGGGGCTGTCGTATTTTGGTGAACTGGAGTGAACACGAGGGCAGTATCAAGGCCAAATAAAAGAGCTGTTGTTTCTGAATGTTTTTGTAGCTTTCTAGGATTGCATTTTTGCACAAAAGTGGGTATTCATTCTTAGTTATGTTGCAGTTTCATCTTTCATACTGACAATGTGGTTTCTGTCACTGCCAGCAGTGCCAGTAAAATCTGCAATGGATTTTTAAAATGTAATTGGGGAGGGAGTGTTTTTTCTCCGAGAGGCATGAAGAGCTGCATCTCTGATGTTGCAAATTTCTGAAGAAGAGCTGTGCTGTTCACTCAAGTCTGCCTGGCTATAGAGCATTGTTGTTGTTGTGCATCAGGCAGCAGGAGTAAGCTGGAGCAATGGAAAGGGAAGGATTGCTGACAGGTATCTAATGGGAGCCATTTCGTGGGAACTTCCGTGATGGGAGTGCAGGAGCTCTCTGTGCAGCAGCTCCAACTTGTTGAGGGGTGTATTTGCTGCCACAGATGTTCTGATGTGCAGAACAGGAAATTAGGATGGGTTTGATATCACTGGGATACAAGGAAGAGTATTATGTTTCCATGTTAGCTGATAGAATCTAAGCTATGTAAATGCAGTCTTTTATGGTCTGCAGATATCTCCTTCTGCCCTTCATGAGGAAGATAACTTTTTAGAGCTTGCTCAGAACTCAAGCTGCGGTATTACATTGTCAGAAGTGATCCAAAAGAGGGGAGATAGTGTGTGAAAAAAATGGACAATGTGAGTTGCATACCCTGACCCCCCAGTTTGTGAAAGCACATCTTGACATCTTGAATTTCCTCCTTGAATGTTCAAAAAATGTGGGCCTGCCACTGTTTGTGCACAGAAGAGGCAAATAATGCAGATGGCAATTACAACCACTGTTCAAATCTTAGCCAAGCATGTGCTTATTAGTTTGAACAGTGTCAAGGTCCCAGCTTTCTCCCTGTCAGGCAGTACAACCCCCACAGGTTTAGGAGCTGCCAGTGCATGTGAGGACATTTGCTGTTTTCTGTCACTGTTCTTGCATGTATATGAAGTTGAGTGTTACCCTGATGTTACAGGGATTGCTTCCAGCACAGCTTTTTCAGGGAAATAAATCATGCCAGTCAAATTAGGAAGTGATCCAATATCTTGCTCATAACCCAAATTAAGTAAAACAAAGCTTGTATTTTATTCTGGTTTAGAAGAGGTTTAACTCGTTGGCATGAAGCCCTCTATACTCACTTCTAGTCCATCACACAAGCATCAAAGAAATTGTTATAGCTTGGCCAGCAATGCTTAAAGATGTTCTAGAAAAGAGCTTATTCTCACTGAGCTGAGAAGATAAGCTTGTGCAGAGCTGAAACCAGCTCTCAGGAGTTTTGCAGGTGGAAGCTTTGAATGTCCAGCCAAGAAACTGGCTCAGTATTGATTGTTTCTATTGAGATTAGTGCTCAAGCCAGTGTTAATATACAGTTTTGCATGGCCTAACAAATAGAAGATGTAGCTTTATCACAGATGATGAAATTGAAGTCTTTTCCATTGAGATAGAAGCTAGAGAAGGTTACCGTGGACAACTGCTGACTCTGAACGTTTTAGAGTTCTTAAATCCAACAAATTTGTACCCATGAAATTTTAAAGACCTGGAGATAGGAGCTCTGTTGATCTCTGTATGTTGCTTTTTAGTCAGTAAGTGGAAAAAAGTGTACTGTTAACAGGCTATGAAAATTGAGTGCTGTGGTAAGTATTGGTCTATCAGCTTGACATTGATCCAAAGCAAAATAATGAGACAACTGAAATAGGAGTCCTTTATTAACAAATTAAGGGAGCAGCACTTTGTTAGCATCTATCTACCTGAGCCTAAGGAAAATGGATCTTGTCAAATCAGCCTGATGTATTTTACTTTACCAAGATTACAAGCTAGCCTGATAAAAGTTGCAGTAGTCTCCTGAGCGGGCCTTCTTCACATCTTGATCCAGAGAGAAAATGAACAATGTCCAACAGAAAATGGTTCTGATGCTGACGGATCTCCAGGTGGAGATGGATGGAGGAAATAATCTCTGAGCTGTTGGTGTGTACATTAAGGTTCCTCAGGGGTCATTTACTGTCTTTTCACTATTTAACACTTGTGTCAGTAGCTTGCTAGAAAACTTGAAATGATTACTGCTACTGTTCATAGATGTGCATGCAGACTGGAGGCAACTGAGGGGATAACTAAGTCAGCTCACTGTAAGAGCCACCCACATTATTTGGTAAACTGTGAGAATGTAAGAAACACTCATATATTATTTGCCTGGTACAGGGTCTTCTATTTAAACTCAGGACAGCAGGTCCTGAAGGGGCCTGAGGCTTCGGTCCTGCAGAGCAGCAACCAAGAGGCCCTGATGGATGGAAAAGGGAGTATAAATCCCAACACTCTGCCAGGTTTTGGGTTTGATAAGGCACCATTGTGGATGTGAAAGGAAACATTAGAAAACTAAACTCAGCATGGTTAAAAAGGAAGTGGGTTGTTTACAAAGTCACTGTACATTGGATAAAGTCCACTTTTGTCCAGAGGGCTAGCACAGATGATATCAGGGCTTGGAATAAGATTTTCATCTTGGGTTGCCTTTCAGTGCAGAGGTGGAGTTTAACCTCAGTATGTTATTGTGCTACATCAGGACTTAAATTCCTTATTTACTGTTTTCTGGAAAACATTTAGGTAAATGTTGCATTAAGTAGACATTTATTTTTAATAACATTGACATTTATCTCACTTTTCTCCTGACATTTTTAGCATCTTCACAGATACCTGAATAGCTAATTCTGTTCTAAAATTGGCAGTAATTAATTGCCTTTCTGTATATCTGTGGGAGCAGCTATCAACAAAGAGAAAGGGAGGCACTCTAGTTTCACATCGTTTGATTAAAGGTAAATTGAAATAATTAAAGATGTGGTATTTAACGTAGAGGCTTTAGGGCTGAAAACCAACATCCTGATACCTGCTGAGAAATACCTTACTCCACAAATAATCTCTGTTTTAGTAACTCCTGCCGTGGCTAAGGCTAGCACTGGAATGTGGCTCACAGTAATTACTGTTTTGAGACAAAGGGGACGCTTTCTGTTCACCCAGAAATAAATCACTTTGATTGCTTTTCTCCTATGGCAGAGTGCTGTATGCATAATTTAAGATGTACAGCGCAGCTGTGGAGCCTTTGAGAACTGGATCATCCCACTGGTCAGCAGTACGAAAGCTGATGCAAGTGATGGGTGAGCAGATGAACACTAACACTTCTGGGAGCTGGCAAGTGCCGAGGGTGCTACATGTGCTTGTACAGCTAAGAGTGCCGTACGTGTTTCGGTCTCTGGTATCAGCCTGTCTGGAGGTGAGACCCAGCTTGCCCACGTGTGGCTAAGCTGCAGGAATGTCTCAGGAATGCTCTTGGGGGATTGTCTGAGTGCCGACTGGAGCTGCAGTCGTGTCAAGAAAACCAGTCCATCGTGTTAAGTGCTAATAACAGGAATTAAGTCATTCTGTAAGCACATTTTATGAACAAGTATAATCAGTTTGGTGTCTCTTAACAGGCTGGTATGTGATGACTCTGGAGAGCCTTGGAATAGGAAGGGGGGGGCAAGGCAGAGTATCATCCCCTTTGAGAGGATTTTTGCTGAAAATGTGGGGCTCTCTTGTAGCTGTGAGTGGGGCTCTCCATGCACTGCTCGGGGCTGACCTCACAAACGTGGGGTTGTTTGTTGTTGTAGCAACCAGCCACCGGGAAAGGTTTCTAAAAACAGTTATTTTTCATTACTTGGTGAGCACTCAAAACAATTATATCTATGGCAGAAATTGCTGATGGGCTTGTATCAATTTCCTTTTGATGGTTGTCTTTTCTTTCTTCACTCTGGAGTCTGAGATGTTTTGGGAATACCAGGATCTTCGTCCCTCTCTTCCACAGCTCCAGCTCCTCTTCAGGCTGTGAAATCAGCTTCAGTCTCTCTGTGTCTCATCCTGCCGTGATGTCATTGAACTTTTAACCAGTTCTGTAGTTAAACAGTCCCTTCTCACGGTGCCACAAAAGCACATCTCGCTCTGCATGCTCCGAGTTTCTGTACCGGAGGCATGGCAAGAACTGGAGGAACTGCCTCTGCCAGCAGCCACCCACCTCTCCCAGGGCTTTCCACCTGAGCAGGCAGTTCCTGGTGCTTGGTGTCATCCCTGCTCTGGCTGAGAGGAGAGGTGAACAGCGAGCATCAAGGTTCTGTGTCACGGAGCATCTGGCAAAGTTAGTGAACCTGGGCTTGATACCGTGCTTTGTCTTCTGGCTCAGCTGAAAGGCTGACACAGGAATTTTAGTAAAACATGTTAAGTAGGCACCCAGAACCTGCCACAGACAAGGTCACTTCATTGTCTTGCATGTGTTCATCCAAAAAAGCAAATATATGTAGTTTGCATGTCTAATGCAACTAGAAGAGACAGAAAAATATAGAGAAGAGGTTGTTCTGTTTCATTTCTAGTCATTCTACTTTTGTGGAAAATCAGCATTGTGATTGAGGCATTCTTATTATAATTTTGCAGATACTTGTTTGTAATGGGAGGCATTGCCATGTGGCATTCTTACAGTCCTCCTTTTTTTTTGTCTTTTATGAAATCTTGTGTTTTCAGTTCTGAGTAAATTAAAGGGTTTGGATTGGCAGTTCCAGATGTAGATGCTGTCGGTTCATAAAGCAGGTCCTGTACGATAACAGAATTAAACTGCCAGTTTAGCTGTGCTTGAGCACCTCTGATTTGATCTGAAGAAACCTCCATGTTGGCAGAGAAAGTTAGTAATTTTGTTTTCAGCACAAGCATGAACTTTTATGATGCAGAAGTTATGCAGCTGACTTAAGTAAACTGACTGGTGGTATTGCTGCTCTTCCATCCATGCCACTACTTACTGATTATAAAACTCTGCCTCTTTACCCCTGTTGATAGCAGGTTTCTCACTTTCTGCATCTGCTGGGCTTCAGTAACAAGTTTGCTGAGAAAAAGTCCTGTTGTCTAATCTTGAGCCTGGTGCGTTTTTCTACATTTTCTTTTTATTTACATTAGAAAGAAAAAAAGCAGGTGGGGGAGAACTTGGATCCTAACGATGTTACTTAGGCAATGAGTTCAGCTTGGAGGCTAAACCAGACCTTTTGCTTTTGAATCCCTCTGTGGGTGGTGCTGCTTCTGTATAAGCACAAGGTGGCCTTACTATGTAATTCAAACTAATTTCCAGCAATATGAGTGCAGATGCAGCCAACCATTGGTGCTTATTTCTAAGCTCTTTCTACCTTCTCATGGAGAAAAAAGTCTTTCTGATGCTCTTCTGAAGCTGAACACGATGCAAAAATCAGGCAGACCTTTCATCTTCCTCTGTCCTGATGCTTACCGTCTTCTCTGTTGGAACATGGGCACAGCAGCATGTGACTAGCATAAGGATCAAGTCTCCTGTACGACAAACAACAGCTGTTCCTTCTGTGCAGGACCCCAACAAGGTACTTGTCCCAGCCCCAAACCGTGGAACAGTTTCCATGAGGTCTGTGCCCGTCCCTCTTGCAGGACTGGATCCCCATGTCACACTGGTCCCAGGCAGGAGTTGGGGCAGGCTATGCTCACACAGGGACAACAGCCCCGGGGTGAACGGCCCTTGCCTGCACCAGCTGCTATTAAAACATGGGGGAGGTTCCTTTCCCAGAAGCCTAATGGGAGATGTGTCAATCTCTTCTAATTGACCAGTACTTCAAACCAAAATGCTACTTGAAAATCAAAGTCCCTTTGTACACAGCTCTTCTCTTTCACCTCTCTCACCATGATCAAGGCATGTAGCTGAATTACAAGCACTGCCACATCTGGGTAATGGCTGACAACAGGGCATGTTCACAAGGGGCCAAATCTTGGTCTAGACTGGGGAGTGGGGGCAGGGAAAACCATCTCCTTTAAGGAACTCTGGCAGCTCAAACAGACTGACACAGTTTCTCTGCCCCTCATCCAGACCATGATTAGCCACTGGTCTGGCACACTGGTGGCATGCTCTTCACAGCCATCCTCTCTCTGCCAGGCACAATCTGTCCCTCTGTGCTGACTGCTGGAAAAGCTTGTAGGGGTTATAGAACAAAGGTTTGCCTGTGCAGCTGCTGAAGTGAGGAGCACTCGCTCTTGGATAGAAATGACAACAGCTTTTTTTTTTTTAACCAAATTATTTATTTGAGTAGATGAAGCAGTAACTGTGCACTGTCTTCAGAGTCATCTAAAACTAAATTAATGCCATGCATTAATGCAACTTGTAAGCCAAGGCATAGAGAGGCAAGTAAATCCTTCTTCCTAGTCTCAGGGGAGTTGCTTTTTCCCTGCAGCACATGAGAAGGGCTCATGTATGCTTAAAATGCCATGTATCAGTTACAGAGCCCATGCTGCTGTTCAGATGACACCACTGGTAAGCACACAGTTTTCTTCCCTCTCGACCTAGTAATGTGTGTGCCCTCTCATCATCATCCCCCATTTTATTTTAATAGGGAGCAGGCTACACCAGCAGCACAACAATTTGTTTCACAGGGTTCCTCCTCATCTCAGGATGGTCGTTAGAGAAAAGCTGGGGTTGGATTGACTCACTACACTGTTATACTAAAGCTGGAGCGCATGAGGAGTACGGCCTAGCCCATCTGCATCCGAAGGTAATGCTACTCTTGGTTTTTTTAGGATTTTTAGTTTTAGTTAAGGCTGGGTGCAGCAATGCTGCTCTTTGCAGCTGGAGGTGCAGGGAGAGGTTTGCTGCTCTGTTACGTACCATCTGCTGTTGGGCTGCTGGGGAAGCTGGCAAGTAGCTCCAGCTAACAACCTAGGTAAGGTATTTTTGAGAAACTGCTTCTGGGATTGTCCTCAACCCAAAGACCTGTTAAAATCAGTGTTAAAGTGATGAACAGGGATTTTTTCTCGTTGCCATAAAGGCTGAAATGACTGGATAGAGAAAGCTGTCAGTTTTCAGTTCTCCTTGAGCAGATATTTCTGCCCAGGATAATGCACCTCTGGGGGTGGAGAATGAATGGAAATTAATTATAGAGAGTTCCAAGGGAAGGCAAAAATGAAATCAATTTAATCATAAGGTAAGTGTTTATGTTGCAGAAATAACTAATTGGTTTTGAGCAATAAAGATTTTTGGATATAAAACAGAGAAATGAAATATTTTATGCGTGGAAGTACTTTTGATAGATTCTTAATACTAGATTGTATACTGGAGTAAATTTGTACCATTAATTCTGTGCAGAAAAAATGAGCTTTTTATAAGGGAAACAGTAGCATAGAGATGAAGGAAGACGGGCTTTCTCTCACCCTACATTTACATCCAGAAAATTTTGTTTTTTTCCTTTTAGTGTCTTGACCAAAACCCCAAATGCTTTTTTTAATGCATACTCTGAATGCTGCTTTGCACTGTACTGCACAGAGTAGGGGCAAGTGACTGAAAAGGACTTATGGGGAAAGCATAAAAATTATTGTACAAAGAGGGATTGTTTAGATACCTTTATTTAGCAAATGAAGTACATTGCCAATAGGAAGGAGAAAAATGGAGACTCAGCTGTGTTTACCAAGGCAACAGAAACTTTCCTGAAGTGAGGCCAACTTTGATATGAGCTATTAATTTTGCTTGATTTTTGCAGGGCTACTTCTGAATACGATTTGAATGTCGTGTTTTCATGTGAGGGCATAAACATCTTGCTTTCAGTTCATGTTAGTTTTGCATCTGTTCTTCTAAAAACTGACGCCTGGTCTGGCACTTGAAGACCCATCACATGGCTGAGGTTGTAGCACCACCTGAAACAAGTTGTGCCCTGCGTGCTTTTGGGAAGGGCTGGGATCCTTGTGGCACCAAAACAGGCTCTTGAAATAGAGCCAGGTGCATTGTGTTAATCCTGTGCTTTTTGCCCTTCTCTTCTTCCATCTCAGCAAAGCTTTTCCTTGTGGCCTTGATCCAACAAGCCGTTTAACAGCGTGCAGGTGCAGGCACAGGATGGGACCTCCTGGCACGTCTCACTGTGTGCTAAACTGTATTTTCAATTAAAAAAACAACCACAACACAACTTTTTGTGCCCACCTGCCCCTGCCAGCCCCAGCCTTTGTTAGTGCTGACTACAAACATCTTTCCAGAGCACCAAGGTCAGGGTGACAAACCAGGAAATACCAAGTGAAGGTACAAGTCCCCACATTTCACTCTCTGACCTTCAAAGACGGGTGCAGCTGCTGGGATTTACCTGCAGCACTCTGGCTTTGTCCATGAGAGCAGTTTTGCTGGGTCTCAGTGCTCCCTGAACACACTTGTCTGAGCACAGGTTGGCTGGTCATGCAAGGCCACCTGCAGCTCTTGCACCACCAGTGATCCAGGCTGTGCCAATTGTCAGTGGCTGGCGCAGGTGGTGGTGTCCTGGAGATTGCCATCTGTGAAACACTAGAGGAGGGTGAACTGTTTTCTGCAGGGTTTCCTATGGATCACTTTTTTTAGTGTTTCCTAGGCACAGCTATTAGTTGATGGCTTCGATACCTGCAAACCTATGAGATGTCAAGTCTATTTCTGCCTTCGTCCTGCCTCAGGTAAGTGCCAGGCATGAGTGCCAGAACATGAATATCCTTTCTCATCCCACTAGGCCGCTCACACTCCTGACCCACTGACCATTAGCCAAGTCTTGCTCCTTGGCCCCTTTTCTACTGCAGATGTAAGTGAGAAGGGGTTCTGAGCAATCTCCTGTATCTCACACGCGCACTGATAACTGCCCTTCCTCATCAACAGGAACTCTCAGCCTTCTCTTCCCCACTGATACCTTTCCTCACTATTTCACCCTATTATTCCCCCATTTTTCCTTAGTTCAAACTTTTCTGCCAGGAAGAATTTGTTTAGCTTCAAGTGTTTTTTTTATTTCTGACTGGACTCAAATTACAGTGCCTCAGAGTGAGCTTGCCCCTCCTCATCACCTTCTTAGCAGACCCAGGTTGTAAGAGCATACCATTATTTTACCTCTGCCCACTCCTTGGATGAAAAGTACATTTTGTAGGTATTGTTCAAGTGTTGGGTGTAGTGAACTGTCCCACTGATTGCATCAAGAAAAAGAGAAAAATTAAAGGCTAGAAATTTCCTTGACCTGCCCAAGCATGTGTACTGTGACCCATTTGCCTGAGCTCTTGCATGTGTGACTGCCCCCTGAAGAGCTCGACTGTTTTGGCAATACAGGGCTGAATTGGCCATATCCCAGTAGGGAATTACTTGGTGCTACTTAAGTGGAAATGTCAACAGGCTTGCAAGTATGAAGTTATGACAGAATCTGCTTTCGAGCAAGTCCTGATAGACTTCTATCCATTCTATCATGAATTTGTCTGTAGATCATATCCCCTGGCTTGCACAACTGAGAAGAGTCAGTCTCATGGAGTTATTTATGGTGTTTACCTCATACCAATGATATTTTCCTCCTTTTGAACCCTGTGAGCAATCATTTGGTACAGCCAAGTTTGTGAGATTTGGTTGGGAGTTTTATTTCAAAAGACTTCTAGGTAACATTATAAAATAAGATTTCATTTTAACCCTGAGGAGGAAAATACAACTAATGGGCATGACCAAATTCCCACTTACTTAGAGAGAAAAAAATCTACTGACATCCTTTGACAAATGGACTTGAGTGAGGCTTAACCAAAGACCCCACGCAGTGGGCCCACATGAAGAGGTTCCCAGAGAAGTCTTTGTGCAGCTTGCTCTTTCCTCTGGCAACCCCAGGCTTCCTAGGCAAATGGGAGCTCTAAACTTTGTTCCTTTCCCAACCCAAATGTTAACCCTAGGCATGAACTAAACCCTTTTCCAAGGACCACAAGCTGTAATAGAAATTAAAAAGCTATCATGGGAGAAATATTTTTACATTCTCCCTTGTCAGCCACAATACAACTGGAGTTCAAGGGTTTTCCCTCTCCTAACCCTAAACATTGGCCTTGGCTGGATTATCACAAGCCACACCAATGATGAAATTTTCAGAGACAAAATCCTAATGAATCCAGTCCCTCCCTCTGAGGGAGGTCCTTGGCAGCTCAACATCACATGCAATTCTAGGCTTTGACATTCCCCTGAACCTAACCCTAACCCTAAGCCTTCTGTGAGAGCTGAGCATCTGCCTAAGAGACTAAGCCATGGCCAAGATAAAAACTGGTGAGGGGAGAAAGCTCTTTGCAGCCTCTCCTTTGCCTTTAGCAGTGCATTAACAACCCCGTGCCAGCTGGAGCTATAGGTCCTCTAAGTGCTCCCACTGTAACCCTAAGCCCAGGTATGGGCTGCTTCACTGGTAAGAACATTCAGACGTGGCTGAGATGAAAATGTAGCAGGGGGTTAAATTTTTTACTGTTCATTCTAGCCTTTTCCAAACCCTTTGCAGACCTTTGCCATCTGGAGCTCTAAGCTTTGTCCCTCTTCTACCCTTAGCCCTAAAGCCTGAGGACAGCTGATCCTCAGTCAAGCACACAGAGCAGTGGTCCAGATGAAAAAGCAACCAGAGGAGAAATATTTCTGTGACCCACACTTCCCTTCAGAAGTCCCTCACCAGTGCCATGCTAACTGTTGCTGTAGGCTTTTTCCCCTTTCCCAACACTGAACTCAACTCTAAGGCTGTGCATGGGATGAACCATGGGAAGAACCAAAGCCCAAATCAAGCAATTGTCAAAGGAATGACCTTCTAGGAGACTGCTGCTTCTCCTGGCAGCCTGTGGCAAATGCAACACCTACTGAAGCTTCAGGGCACCTCCTAAAGCAAAAGCCTGACCTTGGGTTAACTATAGTTAGGGATAACCTGCTGTGGTCCTGACCGAGATGTCAGAGGAACAAGATTTCAGGAAACCCATACCTTGATCCTAACACTAAATGTGGAATGAGCCCTGGGCCATCATTTAAGTGAAAAAGGTGTACGGAAGAAATGTTTTTCTTGCCTTCTCCTTACTTTGGAATCCCCTTGGCAACCCCATGCTAAAAGAGCTCCCATCCCAACTTTCTCCCTGTTTCTGTCCCAAACCTAACCCTGCCCCAGACTCTCACCTCAGCTTACCTAGAGCCCAGGGAAAAAGGTTCTCAGGGGATGATTTTTTTTCAGCCTATACATTGCTTTGGCAGACCAATGCCAGCTGGGTATTTAGGCTTTGTCCCATTCTTAAACAATGTTACTGTAACCTGAGTTTTACCCCTATCCCTGAACTGGGCTATTCAAGAGATAACCATGTAACTGCAGTGTTGAAATGCTGACAGTCTCTAGCCTTTCTTCTAGGTACAGTGATTCGCTTTTAGTCTTTGAGCCCTATGTTCCTTTTGACTCTTAATGCCACAGCCAGGCACAGCACAATTAAAGATTATTAACAGTCACGTGTTGCTAGTGTGTTTGTGAGCCCTATTTGGGGTTCTTTCTCTCTAATGGAAAAAAAACCCCAAATTGAAACCAAACACCTCTGTCAGGTAGCGCTGTTGTGTCTGTGATTAACTATGGGGAGGATTGAAGACCAGATGACATCCTTGTGAAATGAGCATATTTGTGAAATGAGCACCTGTGTGGACTGTGTGATGAAGGAGTGGGGACAAGGGCTTCAGACACCAGCTGTCTTCCTGCCTGCTCTGGTGCAGGCCATGCACTGTTTCTCCCCAAGCTGAAGACTCTCCCCTGGCATCCAGTTGGAACAACAGAAGGATCAAACCAGCTCCCTGTTCTTTTGCATCCGGCTCTTTCTGTTCCTGCCAATGGCACCCAGAGAAAGACCACGTGTTTATTTTCATGTAGTGTCTCCCACTCATCAGCTGGAGCAAGCCATGGATCCTTGCCATCTAAATCCTGCAGATTCCCTCCCCTCCCACCCCCTTCAAAACCATGTGCCCATGTTGGAAAGTCACTTATTAATAAAATGAAAGGCTTCCCATATTAGGAGGGATTATTTCTGTAACTTCTGCTACATGTTCCAATATTCTCAAGGACCTCTGCATCTTCCCTATTGTGCTTTAATGCTGGGAAGGGTGGGGCATCCACCCTCAGAAATATTTTCCATCAGGAAATGGAATGAGCCATGTGTGTCTGGAAAATGGAACAGTGAATGTTAACAGGTCCTCACCCTGAGGTGTGCTCTGGTAATTATTGCTTCAGATGGTTCTGAATGAAGGTTGTCTCCTGTAGCTCCTCAGATCCTTAGCAAAAGAATAAAATTTGCTCTGTGAGATCAGCCCAGCTGCATCTAAAGCTGTGACTGCACCACAACTCAGAGCTGTAGGATGGAATTTAGACTGGTGCAGTGGAAATCAAGGTAAACCTGCAGCATATGGAATTGCTTTTTCAGAGAGCTTGGGGGTTTGAGGCCAGAAAGGGAGGGTGACTCTGAAAGCTGGAAGGAAAATGGAGCGAGCCACTGCTAGGAAAGAAAATTGCTGTAGTAAAGATTTCTGTAGGCAAATGCCAGGTCAAGTGCTGATGAATGGTAACTGCCCAAGCATCACTCACGGGTTATTGTGTGGTGGAAAGCAATGGACTACACTGAGCATCCTCATTCAGCAGAAGGGACCCTGCTGCATGTTCATGTGATGCACAAGGGTTTACCTACACAGTTTTGGTAGTGCTGTAACTCCATCTGTAGCAATTAAATCGGGACATCCCTCTGGCATGGGTTCAATTAGACTGATGGGACCCAATTCCCACACTTCTGGTAGAGAAGGCTGTGTGGATGTGAAAAACTCCAAGATAGAGCCTCCACCTGCACAAAAGTTTGTGGCTTTGTGATAACACTGGCACTAAGTCACAACTCTCTACCCAAAGGTAGAGTAAACCACTAGAAAACCCAAACCCAATCCCGGTGACATAATTTTAAAAAAAGAAAAGCTTTGTTTTGCTGCATGTTCATTTTCCCAGCTCCTTGACACCAAAGACCAGAGGGATACCTGGATCTGGGAGAAGAGGTGAAAGGCCGGGTGAGGCAAGGGTGGGAGAGCTGCCCTGGCACAGCACGTTGAAACCACGCTGCCAGTGCCTCCTGCAGGGCTGTTGTGCAGGGTAACAGGCAGCCAACAGGAACAGGGTCTAAGGGAGGGTTTGATGAGGCTGGAATTGCCAAAGGGCTCTCCAGCTGTAGGGGACAGTGATGGGGAAGGTGCCTAGGGGAGGAATGAACGGTGGAGTGGGTACAAGGGTAAAGGCATAAATCTTCAGCCCTGGCACATATCTGGCCATTTCATGTGCTTGCTAGGTCAGTGATGAAAGACTTATTCATCAAATCATTGTATGCTGAAATGTGCTGCATTTTAGTAGAAATAACCTTTTGAAGCAAGATATATTATTTATTTCTGACCCTTTCACCTCAGCCAGAACACTTTTTCATATGATTTAACTGAATTAACAAGTAGGCTGTGATCTGATGAAACAGTGAATTCTGCAGTAGTGCTACAGAACAGAGTTCCCCTGTCCCTGGGCATGGGGCTGTGACACTGGATCAGAGCAGCAACCAGGAGAAAAAATAAAAAGAGTTTTAAAAAGCTTTTTTTTTTTTTACTGTGTGTTGAGGTAGTGCGAATGGGCAGGCTGGGGTGAGGTCTTCAGCTTGTCTTGCCATGAAGTTTTCAAGTCTGAGTCAGTGGTTATGCAAAACAGAGGAAGCAGCAGAAATAACAGTTTGCCTGTATTTGTTGTGATCTGTGTTGGTTAATTGTGCTCACAAAATCTTACAAAAGATCACAGCCTGCTCATAGGATCAAATTAAGCTGAGGAATATTTTTTTTAGATTTGAAAAGAGACTGAATTTCTTAGGTTATGTATCCACAACAAAAAACAAGTTCATTGTCATTACAGAAATCAGGAAGTGCATTTCCAGCAGGAGGCATGAAGGACATGCATGACCACCACTCATGCAACAAGCTGAAAACGTACTTTTAAATTATGGTCTTCTCTGGTCATAGCATTTGGGATGACATTTAGAAAGCCCAAGGAAATCTGTGGGCCTCTAAAATGACTAGCTGCATGGAGGTGGATTTCATTCTTCCAGGAGTAAGTGATTATTACTTCCTATGGTTACTCTGAGTGGGGTTTGTGTTTGGTGTCAGGGCAGTGCCTTGTTGCACACTCAGTTCCCCAGCTCAGGGTCTTTTGCAGTGTGTGAGGGGAATGCATTGAATGAAATGTTTTTACTAAGTCTTTCTCAAAAAGTACAGCAGGAGGAAGAAGAGGACTCCCTTTCCTCAGAAAGTGCCAGCATTAGTCCAGGATGTGGTACACAGGGAGTAGCTTCCTCCTCTTTCCCTCAGGCTCCTTGGGCTCGTCTCTCACACTTTCCTGTTGAAACTACTTCACTTTGTTTCAATAGTCACTTGGCTAGAGAAAAAAAGAGCAAACACAAGGCAATTGCAATAATAATATTGGTAGTAGTAACAGTAGTTGTAGCAGTAGTAGTAATCATAATAATAATAATAACAACAACAATAATAATACACCCTTCACAGCTGCGTGAATCACACTGGGTTCTGACCATTTTTCTGATTAGTTTCTTGCACCTCTGGGAGGACAGGAGACAGGAGATTTGTTGGCCCTGCTCTCCACAGGTGAGGCAGAAGGACACTAACAAATCTGAATCACTGGAGTTGCTGTCTGCTGTCCCTTCCAAACTCTTCTTACTCTCCAACACAGCCAGGAATGTAGGGTTACTGCCTGTTCAGCTCTGCCTCGGAGAGAACACAGCCAATCCTCAGAAATCAGGATAAATAATTCCTTTTGCACAACAAAAATTAAAGTGTAGGGAAACGACGAGAAGAAAAGAATATACAGAATTGCTGAAAATTATTAGTATTGGCAGATGCAGAATTTGCCTAATTGGGAAGGTAAATGATATGGGGAAAGTGGAGTCTGAGATTAAATGTGAATATTTTTCCAGCTTTGCACATTGCCACTCTGTATTTAAGGAGGGATCAGTCAGGGAAGAACTTGCAGTAGTGATTGTCATGTCTGAAAGCAAAGCCAAAAGAGCAAAAATTAAACCTTGATCCCCATCCTGCCTTTACCCTCCCTCTCAGATCACTAACCATTGGTTGCAGCTTCTCCAGGCTCAAAAGGGAAAATGCTGAACTATTATTGCTGGGCAGCTCTTCCTCCTCCAGGACATTTATTAAACTAACACCTTTATTATTCAAAATATTTGAACAAGTGGTAGCATGGTTACCTCCCTCTTTCAGAGGTCTGCTGACGCCAGCCCTAACACAGCAGAACAAAGCAGAGACTTTTGCTCAGCACACCATTTCTCCTCTCCCCTGTTCTCCCTGCACAAATTGACCCCTGATGAAGGGCAGGCGGAGGCCTGAGCTTCAGAACAGATTATTTTGTTCAACCCTGGAAATGAAAGCAAGCACTCCCAAGTCTCCTTCGATGCCAGCTGACCTGAATCAAAGCTTGCAGACCCCTGGCTGATAATGTTTACCAGATGCAGCAGTGAAGAAGGGTTTCCAATCTAGCTTTTCTCTTTCTAGGCATCCATACCAAAAATTAAGTGCATGGGTAGGAGTCTGGCATCTGAGTGTGTGAGGGAAGGCTTGCTGCAGGAGAGAAAAAGCAGAGAATTATCTTTCTGCATAGCCCAGTACATTCAGATACTTAAGTAATAGCTTGTAATAATCCAGATAAGTGCAAAAGGCCTGTTACAGGTTCTGCAATGATGGGGGTTGCTGGCAGCTGGATCTGTACTAACATTTGGGGGAGTCCTGTGTGGCAAACGCATTGGCAGGAAGGCAGAACTGAGTGAAGGAACAACAAAAGCAACGTCATTTTTGCTGACAGAAGCAGAAGAAAATAGAAAGTGTCACCTGAGGGACTCTCAGTGGCAGATAGAGACACTGGCAGGGCCTGATGGTGCTGGGGACACAGATGCCTCAGTCACCTGCCACAGGGACAGAGAGAGATGGTGACAGCTACCTGATCACTAAGTGTAGAAGAAAACAGTGATATTACTGGCAGCTATTACTTCATAACCTGCAGCCATTGTCTTGGAGAATCCAGTCCTGCTGGCAGCTCAGTGATGACAAAGCAAAGGTACTTTGGCACAGAGGGAGGAATGAGGTGGTCACACAAGAAAGTCACAAGTGCTCGACTTCCAGAGGCTCAATCTAATATGTGAGAACTCCAGCTGACCCTGCTGAGAATGGGAGAAGGAGAAGGAAAGGGGGAAAATGTAAGCATTCACATTTCAGAGGCCCAGCTGCTTGAAGCAAATCCAGACAAAAGGCACTGTTGTCCCACTGCTGGAAATAACAGCAAGGTCAGGCTTTGGGGCAGCAGGAGAGAGTTAAGCATCACATGACAGGACATGTCCACCCTTGTGACAGCTGTTGTGCTGTATATACAGCTTTGTATATGATAGAGAAAAATATTAAACAAAGGAAGAGTATCCCAGCCCCACAACTCCCTGTGTGTCCTTGCATACCATGGGGTTGTGCCTGTACTCCCAGGACACGACAGCTTGCCAGCCCAGACACATCAGTTCCCTGGGGGTCCTGGGAATGTGCCGGTCCTCGGGGATGGACCCTCCTTTCAGAAACTGCCTTAAAAAGCAGCAGCAGGGTGGGGGCAGGGAAAGCAGCCAAAAGATGCAACTTTATGCAAAAATCTGTGAAACAAAGGCTGGTGAGCGTGGCCTACATGGGGGAGCACATCTTCACTGGGTTTTGGGGCAGTGGCAAGAGATGTGGCATGGCTGCAAGTCCTGCATACAGGGAGGGAGAACATAAAACAGGGCTGGATCTGAGTCTGCAGGAATGCTCTCCCCTTCCTCCTCCTCCTCGAAGTGTATGTGTGTGTGTCTATGTGTGCCAATTGCTGATTAATTACCATCCCTGACAGACCCTATTAGGGTAGCTTGACCTGGGCTAAGACCTCTCATCTATCTTTGCTTTTTAAAGAAATGGGGCATTACCACCTCGTGTGGGCAGCAAGCTTCACACTGTCCTCCTTCACTCCAGGCTTCGCTGCCTGAAAAATCCTTAGCTTGCTCTCAGCTCCATGAGCCTCCCTAGATGTGACAGCCAGAAGGCCAAAGAGCATGGCATGGGATGTGTACATCCCCTCCAGGGGCTGAAGCAGCTGCTGCACAGTACCTGGTCTCTCCATCAGCTGCCAGACCTGCATCAGCTGTGTTACAGCTGCTGGTGTGCTCCCACACCCCTGTCCTTCATACATCATTGACACACTGGAGCCATAGCCTCTTCTCCATTACCAGTCCCAGCCAAGTCCTACAGCCTTCTGTCAAAGATGTTTTTCTCTCTGTTGTTCTGCAGTCTCTTTGCCTGAGCAAGACCTTGACATTTCATGATCCAAGCAGTAAATGACTAAAATACAAAGTCTTTCACTTTTTTGACTAAAGTAAATAATTAAAATACATGCATGACCTGTCTATCATATGCTGTTAACCCATTCTTTGCAAGGAGAGAGTGGCAGAACCCAGCTCGCCTCAGCAGGTCTCATCCCTTGTCTCCCAGACACCTGCCTTCTTCAATCCTCACCTCATTTTAGAGCTGCTAAAACATCAGTAGGATGTTTGAGCCAAAACCCCAAACAAGCCTGAATTTTTGTTCCTTAGCTCCTTTGATACATCCTGCTGCAGACCTTCATGTCCAGGATGCAAGCCAAAGGATGGAGCAAAATGGACCCTCTGCACAGTCTGATCCCTCATGGGCAGGTGAGAAAGAAGGTCAGGGCTCTCCCATGTCTGATCCTGAATCCTGGGATGCGGTCTGCCTGGCCTGCCTATGTTTTACTGTATTCTCATTCACTATGTATGTACTCATACTGGGAATTTCAGTCTCAAGCTCACTATTAGCCTGGCCTGATTCTGCTCCCCCACCCCCTCCCAGTCTGTCCAGTATGTTTGTTTCGGTCTTGGACTGGAGTCTGAAGTGATGTATAGGTCTCCCAGACAGGAAACTCGGGCTCAGGGCTGGCAGAAGTTGTAGGTCTGGGCAGTGCAGGTGTGGGGGCTGCACCCCCTGGCCCTTTCCCCATGTCCCAGCAGTGCCAGCAGCACGGTGCCTGCAGCCTTTCCGTCTCTCTTTCCTCCCAAAGCACCTCAGGGATGCCACCCTGGCACAGAGCTGCCTCCAAACCACAGGGGTGCTTAACGTATTTAAACGTTATTTAGCATGTGGTTTGCATGCTGTCTAGTCTTTGCTTGAAAGAGCAGTGTATAGCGAGAGAACTGACAAGTGACACTTTTTTGTAGTCCTGGAAGAGCTACAAACCCAACACCTCCAAAGTAACACAAGCCACTGATGAAAGGAAGAGCCATGTGTTGGTACCACAGGTGAGCAACCAGGCATCTGCTTTAACAAGGAGTGTTTAAAGGCCCCCAGTGAGCACACCCTTGCTCAAGTTCCTATCAAATGGAAATTCAGTCTCAGGGGGATTAATTTTTTTTCCTTGAGATGTTTTCCAGCCATATGGTGCCAGTCTCAAAAATTCATGTCTGAATCATTTATTTTTAATAGGTCAATATCTTCCTTCTGTCTCTCCTTTATTTCTTAGTGGGACAAGAACCAATGTCTTTTTTTTTTTTTGTAATAGAGAATGAGCCTCCCTGTCTTGCTCCCTTGGATTTATGGAAGTTTTTCCTTGAGAAGTCTTGCCAGAAGGGGAAGGCAGCCATGCTTGTCTCATCCCATGGGGTGGCTCAAGGAAGTGCCATTTTCACCTCATATGCAACACAGGGCTGCTGACAAACAGCCCTGCTGAAGTGGAGAAGTTCCTCAGAAACTGCATTTATGTGAGAACATACTTTTGTTACAATATATGTCTCCAGCTCCTTTTACAAAGTTCACTGTGGTTTTCTTTCTGCTGCTGTATTGCAGCACCTTGGAAAACACACTTCATCATCACTTCAGCAGCCCTGTTGTTCTCCAGGTTGCCTGCCACCACCTCTTGCAAGCTGGAAATGAAACCTTTTATGCCATGGAAGGCAATACACAGATGGTGTGTGTGCCTGGATGGGTGTGGGTTTAAGTGCATCTCCTGTTTGGGTGCTTTAAACTCACCAGCTACACAAGAAAACCAGCACTGCATCTGCCCTCCCCTGGCTTCACCATCTGAGTGCTAAAATACCCTCCCAACAGTAGGCTGAAAGCAGTGGTGGAGAAGTGCTTCCATGTCCAACCTGATGCACTGAGTCTGGGCTACAAAAGTGCCGGAATTACACCCTGCAGCTGGGTTGTTAACTGCAGTGATTAGATATGCACTAGCATGTGTAAGCAAGTGGATGTATCCGACTTTGGGAGAGATTTTAAATAGGCAGCTCTGGCAGTCCTCTCAGTTTCTCTCAACATGAGGATATTCTGCTTTACTGGTTTATTTTTGGACATGCAGGCTGCAGAAAAAGGAATTTTGTTAATAGAGGCACACAGTCTCGTTTGTGAAAATAACTTCATAAGTATGGGAGAACATTGTGCTGTTTTACTTAAATCTGCACATGTTTTGCTGACTTAGAAGTTGGTACTGCATTTCAAAGACTAACTCACTAAGCCTGATTGGTGTCCTTTATCTTTTGATGTTTAAGAAGTTTTTCTTTCCGAAGTCTTCTTTTCTTTCAAGGCACTTCAATGAAAAGTCTTCTTTTGCCCACCTTCAGAACTGCACGTAGCATCCTTCAATTCTCCTTGATTTATCTTCTGTATTCTCTTGACTCAAGGCAGATCATAAATTTGCCCTAATTTATGATCTGGTATATATGTATTTTTTTTTTCCAGTTCTGCATTTTCTGAGACATTTATTTCACCCTAATGAGAATAATGTATCTACTGGGGTATGCTTGTCCCTCTGAAAGTAAACTGTGGTGGCCTACCATGACAATAGGGACAATAAATGCATCAACTGGAAGCTGAATCAGCTGATTCCTTGCTGATATTTCATCAAGCATCTGGACCTTTTTATTTTTCCCTTGAACTACTACTACTTACATATTCGAATGCAAAAAAGTGTGTTTAAAAATAAAGTGAAGGGTCAAACTCTGACCTTGTCTTCTGTGGGAACTGCACTGATGTGGTGCTCAAGACCATGTTCTGGTCAGAATTCCAGAGTAGAAAGAAGAATTGTTTTTATTTTCTTTTGACTCTTTTTTTGGTGCAGCAATAGCTACAGGCTAAAAGACCCAGTTATGTCTTGTTTGAACGCTTTAAAACAAACCACAGTTTTCGGTGACAGTTCTGGGACTTGTATATAACTTCATTTTTCTACTTTTCTTCTAGCTTTTTGTCACCAAAGGTTTTTGCAGGAAAAGAGGATTATTATTATTATTAACTTTAAAGAGGTCATCTGCTCCTGCTTCATATCTCTCTCCTGAAACCATTATTTGCTGTTTGTGACATCAAGTTGTTGCTGTGGTAGCAACTCAAAAATAGAAGAACACGACATCATGCAGGGAAATAACAGCGTATTTGAGGAACTTCTATAGGTGTCCTCATTTACACTTTTTGTTTTCCCAAACCCTGATTTTAATCTGTTTGCCTGAAAAAAAAATTTTGCAGACATGAAGCATCCTACCTCCTACCCTCCTACCTACCTACCATGTCCCTTGCTGACATGTATGGCTACCCAGAGTTTTCCTGTTTCAATATGAGACATTCAACATTGGCTAAAGGTTTAAGCTTCCAAATCAGAGTTTATCACAAAAATGCAACTACATCCTCAGCCACAGATTCCCTGGAAAAATGCTCCACCGCTTGTGACTTCTGCCAGGGTGGGATAGAGATTAACTAATACCATTGCAGGACCCAGGGCACATCCTGTCTTCCCATAACGCTCAGTTTATCTGAATAGGGCGAACAGGGAAGGTTTAGACAAGATGCTGTGCTTGGTGTTTCTCCTCCTTCTGGGGGTCAGAGACTGGCTACAGCAGGAGGTGGGGCAGGTGGACAAGAGGCAAAGCTTCTTGATGTAGCACCAAGCAACCAAGCAACCTCATGAGTGATTGGTCATCTCTCTGGTCATCAAACTCAGAACTGAGATGATCGCCAGGTTAGAAACAAGAAGCAAATCAAGAACCAATGAGTCGCCTCCATCCAGGTTGTCATCTGGGTTTTTTCTGCTGACATGCTTCTTACTCTGGCTTTGTCCTAAGCCATTAGGACCCTCATTGCTACCTTTCTGTGGTCCTTTGGGATTGCTGTTCCATACTTTATTTCTGCACCAAAGATCTTGATTTTCTCATGGATTAATGAATTGTTTTGTGGCAAAGCCAGGAAAGGGTGTGGGTGTCCTTCCTTTATACGGTTGCCTGTGACTGCCAAAAACTGGATTTAATCACTCAACAGGCTTCTTCCAGTTGTATTACTGCTACTAGTAGTTCAGGCTGAGCTTGTAGGAGAATCTGGATTATTGCCCTGACAATGCTTTACTTGCATTCAGGCCTGGGTTGGGAGCAGGACTCTTGTAATGGGTTCTAAAAGTCACAAGTGATCCAGAGGAAGAAGCTGAAGGGACAAGTCTACAGCCTGAAGTCCACAGACACCAGGAATTTGAAGCCTTTTGACTTTGCATCCCAAACTCTTCTTCTGAATTTGCTTTTTTAGAGAAAGACTTTCTCATTCTCCATGCAGCAATGGAGTCTCTTTGCATATCACAGTCTTAAACTTGCCTGAGGCCTCTCAACACTTTAATCACAAAACAGAAATTCAAGAATCAACAGTGAAGACTTTCGGCAGCCACCACAATCCTGCAGATACAGTCCCTTCCTTATTTTCTCTATGAATTTGCTGCGGAATTTGGCTGAATTGGCTGTGGGATTATTCCTTCATGCCTTCTTTTCTACTGGAGTTTTGGAGACCTCATCACAGTTCCACTTATCACTCCCTCCATGCTCCTGTTCCTCTGTTCGTCATGTCTCTTTCATCATCTTTCATCAGGCAGTACCATGCAGTCTCTCAGACACTGGACATGTAGAGGCATCCTCACCCTACAGACCTTTAACAAATCTGCATGGCTGCATTACTGTTCTGGCCAGGAGGCATTACCCTGGCATGGGAACTGGAGAGCAAGCACGTGAAGGGACTGAGGGAGAGTTACCAAAGCTGCTCTTCAGTGCCTCATCATGGATTCACATGGCCAAATGGGTCTGAATGCAGCATCAACTATGACAGACCGGAGGTACCACCTGCACTGCACCCTCAGTGCCTCTGGGCATCTCTTGCTGGCCCTGGCATCAAACTGGAGGGGATGCATTGAGGTTCTCCTCCCGGAGAAACTTTATTTTGACAAACTTTTAAAACTTCGTTAAACTTCAAGTTTAATAAACATTTTAGTTTAAATAAAACAAACAAGCAAAAAGGAGGGAGTGGTAAACTGTTAGCTGCCTATTTAAAAACAAGGGAGCTGCAAACAGTTATTCCAAAGGCATTTGCTTCATCCTGCTCACTAACTTGTAACTCAAGTGGAATAATTAATTAATTTGAGGCACTCTGAAATGTGCAAATGCGTTTCTCAGCATCTCCTGTAATCAATCACTCTACAGGGAGACAATTAATTTATCAAAATTAGGAATTCCTGATAGGGCTGTTTCACAGTTCCTCTACCTTTAGAGAGGAAAACAAAACAATAATTAAATAAAAGGGAGAATTTCTCCAAAGCAATGACTCCCCAGCTGAATAAAATTGAACCTCTTGTGGTAATGAATTTATTTTGGACTTGGTAAGGAAGGTGGTGATCTCCAAAGGTAAGCAGCTTCCACAGACACCAGTGCCCAGAAACTGTATGAGCTCTCAAACTGCAGTGTTGTTGCCAGGTGTCAGCACTTTCTCCTAAGCCGCTCAGCAACACTTTGAAACACCAGCTTAATTTTAAACTCGCTTGCTCACTGATTGCTGAGGTGGCCGCAGGTACAGGACATCTGGGCAGCTGCTCCCTCTGCCCGTTGGTGTCACCCCCAGGATGTGCTGGAGGTCACAGTCCCCGCAGCAGCCCTTGTTGAAGACATGACTTCTTCCTTGGCCCTGGCAGAGGGGGAGCCACCAGGCCTGAGGCTGCTGAGGATGGCCGCAGGGCTCTGCCGTCTCACAGGCTCCAGCAGCTCTCAGGTGCACATTCACTATCAGAATTTGATGTCTTCATGGATGCTTATCTGCAGCTCAGCTCAATGGAACCCCCAGTCTGGGGCTCTTGAGTAGTCCTACAATGCAAATATTAGATAATAATTTATAAAAGTGAGAATAGGAAAATCAACTAATCAAAAGCTTGCCTCAAATTCTGTTGAAATCAGTGTGGCTTTTCTTTTGAAGCTGTTAGGATTTTGATTTGATTCTTGAGAAAATTGTTTTTTTCCATGAAAGAAACACTGAAAGTATGTTTGTTGTCCCTGCATTCATGTACGGGACTCTTCCGCATTTACTCTGCATAATGAAGAATTATAGACTTATTCCTAATCAGTTAGCAGCAAGGAGTGAAGAACAGATCCTACACACTAGGCTGTATCAGAGAGATAATGAAACCCACATGACATTTCAGGGCGAGCTTTGAAAGCCTTTTCCTCAGATAAGCTATCATCTGCTCTGTAAGCAAAATTGTTGTGACTATGGGTTTTTCCCCCCCTTGATTTTCATTAACATAACCATTTGCATAAAAAGCAAGATTCTTGTTTCTGAAAAGTCCATATTCTCCTGCTGCTTGTTTCCCCCCATGCCCCCAAAGTTTCCATTCTCTGTTGGCAACTTGATAAATCACTTCCACTAAACTCAATTATGGTATCACCAACACAGCTTTATCACTTCAGGTGATAAGGAATAACCAGCAAGCACAGCCACAAAACCTGCAAGAATACAGATTATGTTTCCATGTCATTTGCTCCATTAACAGCTTGTATGGAGTGTTTGAAAAAAAAAAAGGAACAAAAAGAAGACATGATAGAAAGAGATTATATTCTTTACATATCTCAGATGCTTACAGCCGAGGTAATGCATAAATTACGAGCCTCAGGTAGGGCCTTCTAAGAGCAGTGGAAGGACTTTCATCAGCTTCAATGAGTTTGAGATAGAACAACGCATTTGGAGTGAAGCAGAGTACCATTATATAATGACAAAAATTTGAAAGAGAAAAAAAAAGCAGCAAGTGAGAGGAGAAAAAAGGCTGCAGGCATTTTTGCTGACTTGGATATGAAGGTTCACAACAGAAGCTGAAAGAGATCCATATCTAAATGGAAATGAGGAAACCACTACATCTGAATGAGATTTTGCTGATCCAGTCTAATTAACCTGCTAAATGTTCAGACACTTCAGTAATTAAACTTTAACTTTAGAAGGTAAATTGCTTCTAAATAAGTTCCTGGGATTTACTTTTGGCATGGAGAACAACAGTATTCTTGTCTTCTACACTACAAGAGTTTGGAGCGTGATTCTGACAGCCATCATTATAGTCCAAGCCACCACCAGGAACAGATTTCAAGAGGAAGAGACCCATATTTAACTATAGCCAAGAAGACCTGTGCAAAAAGAAAAACATTAAAGAACACTAACTAGCAAAATTTCATCTAGTATTTAAGTCATTAAGTGCTACAATCAACTTGTGCTATAAAGTAAAACGCATTGTGGGAAAGTTAGGGGATGAAACCATAGAGATAATGACAGGTTACTGAGAAAGAATAATGTGTGGTTAATAATCACCATCAAAACATGTTCAAATATTTCTAAAATAGAGGCACATTGCAGTTTGGAAAATACAGGGAGCACCTGTAAGGCAGGAGAAATTTCCCAGGCAGGCTGTGAGAGTGATTATGAATAGCCTCCTCAACACAACTTCCCAGCGCAATGTTGCACAAGAAGAGGAGCATCAAACAGAAGCGGTCACGTTGCTGTTTGTCTGTGCAGCATGCACAAGACCACTCTGGAGAGAGATATCCAGTTATGGCGTCCATGCTGCCTGAAGAATGAGGTAATACTGGGGAGAGTCCACAGGAAAACAGTGCAGGTGACCCTCAGCCTGGAGACCAAGCCTTCCTAGGTATGACTTGAGGTAGAAAGGCTGTTGTTTTCACCTAGGAGGAATCTTAGCAGCATTATGTTCTTTCACCCAGAAAAATCTATCTGATAAGGGAATGGAGGGGTGGTATAAAGTTACAGACAAGGGGATAACAAGACCCAGTGGGTAGAAATTCAAGTCAGATGAATTCAACCTTAACACAAGAAGTAATCTCCTACTGCTAAAGTTAATGGGATGTTGCAGTGCCTGAACAGGAAAGAAGGTGGGTGTTTCTGTCAGTTTGTGATAACACATGCCCTTTACAACATGCTGCTCTCTTTGGATCAACCGCACATCATCCATACAGAGTCACAGAGGGGCAAGTAGGCAGGAGGGACCATGGCACAGGGCATCAGGTGCAGAGGAGATATTGGGGCAGATGAGATTGGCACAGGCACATACTCATTATGTGTACTGCTGCAGGAGGTTGTATGGACAAAAATGCAGTGATTCCTCTCTCTGGTGCCTCCTTGCTGCATGGATGAAAATGCAGTGATTCCTCTCTCTGGTACCTCTTTGTTCCACAGAGAGGCTGGGGAACACTGCAGGTCAAGACAGTGCCAGCACATGCTGATAGAACCATTAGTGCAATGAAACTCCCTGCATCCAAGCTTCGTGCAGTTGCATGGAAGGTTCTGGGGGGATATTTTTATCCTTCCAACGTTTGCCTATTGTTGCGGTGCAGGTGGCGGTGGCCACCACAACCCCAGAAGGGACAACAGAATCCAAACTCTGGTGGTCAGGCACTGATGTTCAGAAACAACCTCCGTAGTGATGGCAAGGTCCCACAATCCTTTGTTCCTCTAATTTACCTGTTGCAAGTTGATTGGTTACTGTTCTCCCCTCCTAATTTTATGTATAGATTCATAAATATTTATCCCCTTAGTTGACTATGTATTAGTTCTAGGAAGTTCAGTGTTATTCGACACCCCATTGGTCGTTCCCTGTTACCCCTCCTACAAGTGCTCTCCATTGGTTAATTCCCTGTGGACTCCTCCCCTCTCCCCCTTCCCTATTGGTTATCACCCTTATCCCCACCCCTCTTCCCTGACTATAAAACTCCTGGATGCTGTTGCAAAATTGGTTCTGTTGTCCCTGGATTGTCCACTGAGTTGGAATGAACTGTGACCTGTGGAACCCATAGGGAGAACTCCTCTCTCTCTTTTACCTCCGCTGACGCACTTGACACCTAATCTGGGACTCGCCCCATAGGGCTGAGGGGCACATCATTCCTTGCTTCTGAGTGCTGTCTGCAGGGATGTCTGCCAACCTCCGGGCTTGTCACAGACAGCGTCGCAGCCTCTTGTATGTGTATTTCAGAGAAAGGCAGAAAGAGGAAATTTAACTCCAACGGGGTACAGTAAATCCAAACAAGATGGATCGTAGCACACCACGACAATCGTTTGGTGCTGGGAGATGATACTAAGACCTCTTTTGCATTTTATTTAGCCCATTGACAGATACAGAGTTGGGTCAGAAGAAACCTTCGGGTAACATCTGCTGGTGTTCACCATTCTGAGGAGAGACCACCATGGGCGTGTTGGCTCCTGCTGCCCACTTCTGTCTGGCACCCTCAGAGTGTCCTCAGCTGACGGAGCCCAGGCTTTGCTTTTGTGTCCAAAGAGGAGAGGGCCAATGGGAGGCAGTGCCATGAAGGGAGTCATCTTGGGTTTCCTGCCCTTTGGGTACCTGAATGCTGAGCAGAAATGTGTTCAGTTGAGAACTGGACTCCTCCGGCTTCCTGCTGAGCCTGGGTGCAGCCCTTTAATTAGTGGGAAATAATTGCATTCAACAGAGAAAGAGGCTGTCAAGTAGCATGGGAAAAATTATTTTTGATTTAGCAGAAGTCATTTTAACCTGAGGTGTTCTGTAGGAAGTAGGTGCAGATATGAAGCCAGCATTTCTGAGAGCAGGATATGTTTTCTTTACAGAAACATTCCCCCTTCACTGGGGGCGTGTCCTATTTGGACAGTGGCTGAAAGACAGGAGATGAAAGGCTGCTGAGTCTGAGGTTTCCTACCAGCTGGCACTATTCCACCTTCCTGCTGCATCAGATGGGTGGCAGCAGCCAGTGGGATGGGTTCTGCCAGGGCACATTTAGGCTGATGTTGGACTTGAAGAAGGCTTAGGGTGTGCAAAACCTCTTGACTTATTTGCTTGTCAAAGCATTTAGGCTGAGCTTTCTAGAAGAAGCTGGCACAGACTGAGCTCTGCTCAGCCCCACCGATATCTGGGAGGAACTGGGCTCCTCATTTCCTGGATCTCTTTGAAAATCACAAACTTCCTCTCCCCTCCTGCCCCTTGGGGCTGGGACCGTCTCGGAGTGCTTACTTATGACTTACTTCATAGTGTAGCAAAATAATAGTGATATGGCAGATCTTAAACTCACTAAACTCCAACAACTAGTGTTATGTGGAGTTTGAAGAGCTGGCGATCGTAAATGGTTAACTAACAAGTGTTTACAGCGCCTCATGATAGTTGCTGGCACTAAGACAAGGGCAGTAAAAAGTGGATTACATGAAGATAAATGTGAGACACAGGCAGAAACAAGTACTCTAGCAGATGTGTGTGGAAATTAATGGGGTGGTGATAATAACAAATTCTGATTCGCCACACAGTAAATGTGTCTCTTGATAATCGGTTTCCAGCCGAATACCAGCCGGGCATGCAGGAGACAGAAACCTAAATGGGGTGACATCTCCACATTGCCAATGCATTGGATGGACACGGAAAAGCTCAAAAAAGATAGCTGGAAAAGTTGGGTTTGTTTTGTCCCCCGCAGTCTTCAAGATTTTATTTTCTGGGTCTGTGACCAAGTCTCTTGACAAATAAATCCCCAGGCCTACCTGGGAAAGATTTCTCCCAACTCAAGATGAGATCTTGGCCATGTTCCAGCCACTGCTGCAGATATCCTGTCTGACGTGGGGCAGGCAGTCACCACTGACCCCACATGTCTGCTCATCTACCAAACTGGGATGTGAAAGCTCCCACACAGCACAATGCTTTGCCAGATGTGTTGTTGAACTTCTTGTGTTTATGTTTGTGAAGAGATCATAGGATGAAAGGCATTGCAGAAATGCAAGATATGATTTGTTATGATTTAAAAGCCATTCTGGTTTAGCAATCCTACTTTCAATTATTTGCATCCTGCAGGCATTTCCAGATAAGGACTTAAGCCCAGCTTTTCTTTTCCAGTACCAATTTTTTTAAAAAGCAGAGTGGCTTCCAGACCCTTTGGAACACACATCCTTGCAGGCATTGCAATGAAGGTAACACAAACCAAGCTGGGACATTTTCCCAATTTGTGGAGTTGGGGCTGTAGCAGGGCAGGGAGGGGAGGGGAGGAGGGCAGGAAGCCCTGAGACTGGTGTCACTGTGGCGGAGCTGTAAAAAGGACCCACCTCATCACTGGTACTCGGGATTTCTTTCCACTCACCTGAAGCGAGGTTTGGGTGAATGTGAGAATAAGTCCTGTGGGGTGTCTCTGAGCCCCTGCTAAAATCCAGTAATTTGAATAAGTACGGGGGATTAAAGACAAAGGCAATGGAATTAACAGGTTTCTGTCCTACATCCTAAAATAAATACGACATTTTCCATTCCCAGTGAAGGTAGCAAGTACTTCTCTGCTCAAAGTCTTCCTGCTGAGAACATTCTGGCCACATGTGATGGTGTTGCTCAGATACTCTGGCCCCTGGTCCCTTTTTCCTGGCCTCCCCAAGTTCAGCCACATCAGTCCTGGGCCTCCTTGCCGTGGGCTTGGATAGCGAGGGATCAGCAACTGAGTGCAGTGCCCAAAAAATCCCCAAAAGCAGTGAGTGGGGACCTGCTGACTCCAGGCTACCAACAATGCAGCCCAATCAAATGCATCTAATTTCCCAGTCACTGCTTCTTGCACACATGACCTGTTAAAAGGATTAAATTAAAAGAATTCCCAGAGCTAATCTAGTGATGATATGATGAGAGACAGGAGCTGAAGTGCATCCCAGAGGTGACTGATCAGGTTTCCTAGGATGTATTATTTATGGGGCCATCTGCTTTAGACAAGCGTTGAAGTCTGAAGGGGAGGAGGATTTTGACGGAATTCACTCATTTAACTGGGACAGGGTGATGGTGGAAGAGATGCTGTGGTTTCTCGCCATTCCACCACCCCTCTCCAAAAAATGATGCTGTAGTTATTTATGCAGTAAAGCTGGCAGCAGGGTACCTGTGTGTCGATGCCTTCAACAGAATGCTGCTGAGCTCTGAGAGCTCACACACGTCCTCACAGAAGGGGCCATTCCTATCAAGGTCCATTAGCATAAGGGAGAGAGGTGCAAGTATGTTCCAGTCTGAGCTACTGGTACTGTGAAAAATGCAGGAGTATAAACAGAGCCATGACTGGAATGTGAGGAGGCAAGGGGGCAGCCAAAAAGAGGCAGAGTCAGCAGGAGAACAGGAAGAATTTCCCCAAAATAGATGATTTAGTTACTATATATCTCAGTAACTGCAGTATCTGTTTACAGCAGTTATAGACAACACAAAGCAAAATTGCAAATGTAAAAAAGGAAACTGTCTTTCTGATTTAGGCTGATGTGCTATTTAAATAATATGGGTCAAGCAATCTGAAATAAAATATCTTCATGAACAGAACTCTCTTCTGTCCATCTCCCACAGTGCTAAAAGTAGCCACCTTCTGCTGACATTTCCCCATCACATGTCCATTATCAGATTTCTCAATATTGAAGCTTCCTCAGGGTAATGTCTAAGCTTTTCTTAGTGATCAGGAGTGAAAGTCATCTCAAAGCTTTGGTTGGGAAAGATCTACTAAACCTTTACACAGAAATTTGCTGGAAGCTACCTGTCAGTTTGCTGCCCACTTTCCAGTAATTCAGACTAATGACTCGTCAACACCCCCTTTTTTTCCCCCCTTTGCATCTGTCTAGAAGGAGCTTTCTGCTCCAGTTACTGGTTTAATAACACAAGGCTATGTACCGGGGCAAAATTCTCACACAGTCTTACTTGATTTGTCTCATGACTGTTTTCCTAATCCTTATTTTTTAGTTTTTGAAAAACATTATCTGAGCAATTGGTTATAGCATATAAAGATTTGTTCTTCTGAGTTGGGGCATTGCTTCAGAGCTGTTCTTCTGGACACTGGGCTTATGCAGGAAAGTTTTGATTACAAAAAATGCAGACTTAGAGTAACAGGCTATAAGAAAGGTGGCTGTGAACAACATCAGAAATCCTTTTATGCAGAGTTTTTGCTTAGCTGAAATTGAGGTTTCTGTATTTTGGAAGGTTTCTCCCAGAGTTGCTACCTATCAGTGTTTTACCCAGACAGACAGGGGGCTAGATTTCTGTCTGATAAGTGATTTGCTCTATCAGCTGCATGCTGGATGTTCAGGCTGGGAAATGCAGGAGCCTGGATTAGGCCATGTGGCAGGGTTGTTCTTGCTCATGAGCTTCATCAAGGTGCATTTCTGGTGTAGCTGCCATCTCACTTCACCCCTGGCAGTGGCACACTGGGGCATCATCGGGCTCTTCTGGCTGGAGGACAGTCATGGATCGTGGCAGCTGGGAAGAGGGAGTGATGCCTGAAGAGGCCTCCT